>KB671920.1:594434-632112 GCA_000349105.1 Anopheles epiroticus
TCCCACTCGATCCCGTAGCCCCTGCCTTACGATCAATACGATCGAGCACTGATTTACCGGAAGCCACCGCGAAAACAGTCACCCGGAGCAGCGGCGGTGACAGCACGGGAAGGGAGCAAGTGCTAGTCGCGCTAACCCCGCGAGCTCTTAGTCGGCATCGTTCGCTGGTCTGGGGCGCACTGCACAGCACGTCAGTCTATTCCGGTCGCTGTTCTAGCGTGGACGGCGGTAATCAGTACTAGTCGCAGCGTAGCTATTTTCAAATCAAGCAACTGCGCCTTGTGGAAAATGCTCTCCAAAGCGTGAGCTGGTGCGTGCACTGTGTGGTGTACACTGTGCCGTTAGACTGCGCCATCGTGATAGTGAGGAAAAAAAGCACAACGGTTCGCGAAAAAATTTACACACAAAATTGGTGATTTCAAGTGGCCGTTTTTGTAACCCCGTTGCGTGAACGTTTGGTGTTTGGTGCTGGTGTGTAGTATATAGGGAAAAGAGAGAGAGAGAGAGAGAGAGAGAGAGAGAGAGTGAAAAATCAATACAGTCGAGATCGATAAAATCATAGCCGTTCGATTTGGAAAATGTTGCCCGCTGATCTTTAGGTGAGCACCGAACCGAGTGTGATTATAATGTTGTGTGTGCGCGAAAAAAAAAACAAACAAACAAATCCTGTCCATGCCAAAATCTCATTTTAAACAATCTTGCTACATTTTGCACAAGTTTCATAATGGGCCACATTCCTTTCCACTTACAAAGTGGTGCGATGATGGAGCTGTTGCGGAAAGTATTAATGAAATGAAATCAAAACATTTGTGAGTGAAACATTTACAAGGACGCCGTTTGGAGGCAACAGGCAGAGCGGGATTCAAAATAGATCCACCGTGTTTTCCCCAAAACGATTTCTTCTATCGATCACTACCTAACCAAAACTGAAACTGAACCTTCCTATTTGCCTGCTCGCTGCCAGCAAACGTTTCCGTTTTATTGGATTACATCGTTTTCTAAACAAAAGGTAACGTGCGCGTGTGCATTAGAACCGATTTTTTCGGCTTCTTTATAAGAACATCTGTTTAGAAACAAACCGTTTTGTTGGTGTTTCTGTCGGCAAAGCGCACTTTAAAACGTTACGTACCTTTCAAGGGCACTTTTGGCGCAACTGTTTGAAGTGACGGTGTGTCGGTACGGTGTTCCTTTACTAATGTGCAATTTTAATCAATGTGAATTGTTGCCCTGTAAGTAACGTACACTGATAACGTCTCTGACGGTAGACCTGTGGGAGATAATCGTATGATTACACTCTTCGTCACTCCTCAATCTTGATAAGATGGTGTGACTTTACAACTTTTTTAAATCAATCCACTTTGGTTTTTTTTTTCGAGAGTATTTCTCACCGAAGCTCAATGCCACCGAGGCTTGGCGTTTGCGTGTTCAATCAAGAAGAAAAAAAAGTTCACAAAAACAAACCGATTAACACGCAATGAGTGTTCCTGCTTCGCGAAAAGACCTTCCCCAAAAAAAAAAAATGGCCCACTGTCTTTTCAATGACAAATTACTTTGGCAAAATGTCAACAATTAAACGCATTCGTCACACCAGCCGGAACTGTTTAAAACTGGCATGTAAAACTGGCCGGTCGTTTCAGAAGTAACACCATGGAACAATTATTTCCAGTGGCGCGAAATAGCCCCGAGGGTTTCGGGGCCGTAACGTTGCATTGGCTACAAAGTGAAGCTAATGTTCGTTTCTACCCAGCTTTTGCAGAAAATACCAATCACTAAGCGCGTGCAAAGCATCATGCAATTGGTGCGTTCAGTTTTCGGCGAGCTCGTTTGTGGTGTGGTTTTTGATTGACAAATTTTAGTGCCTCCCTATTAGCGGGGTGCCGATTGGGCAACAAGTCTGACCACTAGAAACCCATCGGCATTTGCAACACACACCGATTCTGGTAAGGTTTCCTGCGCGTCACTCTGTCACCCGCGAAGATGGAGCGTGGAAGGAAGATCTCACCCAAAGATTGAAAACATAAATCCGTCCCAAATGAATGGGACAGGTGCGATGGCCTCCACGGGAAAACCGCAACTAACTATGGCGTCTATAGGCGCTTATTATGAAATATCGCGCTTGCGTTTGCCGTTCCCGACCGCACCGTACCCGACCGCAAGCGAAATGTAGATCACGCCTGTCAATCGGGTCTATGGCTGATGGAGCAGCGAATGATGACGATCGGTCGAAAACGTCACACGATGAAGTGGAGGCGCTACTGCCTAATGGTTCCAAGCGTGGCCCGCAGACTGTCGCATTTCACGGTGAGAGCGGGAGCACTAATGAAATAGTTCTATAAATAATCCCATTCCACGGTGGGGAGCTAGAACTCAAGCTAGAATTCAATAAAACGTTGTGATGTACGATCATGGAAGTGCTTGATGCCCGTCGGGGTGAACGATCAGATGTCGAAGATGTTTAAATCTCTTCTCCATATTTACTTTTGGAGAAGGTTAACGAAAACCGCTGCAGGAACAGTGGCGTCCCATTTGTCTCGCGTCGCACGAAGGTGTCGCCAAAGCGCTCCATTTAGTCACCCTTACCCGATGCATCTCCATGCCCGACGACCCTGAGGATCGACACATCTGTTTCGACTCTATCGGCATCGTTGACCGTAATTGATTATCTTCTCAACCGTGAGCCAGATATTCCGATGCGGCGCGGCAAGAATGTTATTCTAATTGAAAGGGAAAGTACATCTACCCACACATCCCGATCCGGGGAAAGTGAAGCGAAGGCAACACTAAACTGTCCGCGGGAAGAGGAAAAAAAAAGGCTGGTTTGTGTCATTAGTGTGCAGCTTGTGTAAACATTAGCGGCACTGTACGCCAGTAGCAGGGCCCAAGTCCCAACGGACAGCGGTACTAATTAATTATTTTACGCCAGACAAATTAGGGCGTACTGGAAAAGAGATTATTTTGAGAGTCGTATGCTTGCAGTTGTCCTCCACAGCAGTCGGGAGCTCAACGTTAGAGAATAGACACTAAAAACGCCATATTTTCTTGCCAAGCTCGCGCAGTACATGATAGGCACCAGCTGATCGAGTGATCGGCATTTGCAAGCGCGAATAAAAAGAACAATACACCATGGAACCAGCATCCAAATCGTTTGCATTCTTTTGCCTTTCTTATCAATTTTCAGAATTGACAACGTCGCAGCAAACAAACAAAAACACACGTCGCAACCACCTCTGGCAAAGGAACAAACGTGTGCCGCCAATGGTGTGCCTCTGGTGCTGGCGGCACGACCAGCAAACGACACAGCGCCTTCGGGCCGCACGCTGACATGCCGAGGTTATCGCTACGGGCCGGAGGAATCTGCAGGCGCAGCGAGGCGTACGAGTTCGTCCCCGTCGGGGGCACAGTTCACGAGACCCCATCTGTTCTGACCACCACCCAGGCAGCAGGGTTGACATGTCGCATAAAGTCGGATGTCACTGGCGCACTGTTTGCTTGACTATCAAGCAAGGAAATGTAAGCAAATGACAAAGTCTTCCTTCTTAGATAGGCACGTCAAGGAACGCGCTAGATGATCCTTGATCAACGGCTTTAAACAAAGAGTTGAATGATTTCAAACTGCCGAAGGGGAGGACAGGAGGACAGGTCAAGATAAAGGGTTGTGGACCCCTCATCCAGACTCGCCAGAAAACGTTATCGCTTCCTCTTGCTGCTCCAAACATTGTATCTTCCAATCAACGCTTATCGGATTAGGAAGGCGACAAAGTAGGCTGTTACCACCTGCTGCTCCTAGACAACCACACAATGCCATCGAGCTGTCATCGTTTATAGCCCAAAAATTAAACCAAACGTGCCAATGTGACGGAGTAGCCACAGACCGTAGTCTATAGTCCAAAGAAACCTCCAAAAAACTATGCAGAAACAAACAACCATGGCCGATTCACGCAAACCACCACCGGGGAAGGTTGTTCCAGTTCATCGGGGGAAAGCAACAACCAACGCCAACGGCTCCAGCACCTGTCAGCGGGCCTGGATTGAAAGTGACAGACAGAACCGACAGCCGGAATCGGAACGGGAGCCGTTCCTTGCCGGCGGTGGAAGCGGTTCCGAAGGCAGCGAAACTTCCAGCCTCGAGTGCGAACAGCTCTGCACCGAGGTGTTCAAGAATAAGGCGCGCATTTTCGCTATCGATCTGGAGCGAGGAAGGAAGCGATGTGAGAAAGGCAGCACCAGTACTCGGATTGGTTCCAGCGACTCCGCCAACAACGATGATTCTCCCAGCGATACCAAACTAGTCGATAGGGCGCTAAAGGTGTACCAGCGGAAGCGTCAGTTCTGTCAAAGCTGCCCTTGGACCGTGCCGTGGAGTCTGCTGATTGTCAGTGCCCTGCAGGTAAGTTCGGGGATTTGTGGATTTGGAAATTCAAACCGTTTTATGACTGTGATGTGATTGGCGCGCCTAAGGCTATTCACGGGGTTTTCCTTGAGGTTTGAATTGGTTTATTTTGGTAGAGACACTACACCAACAACTGTAACGAGGGTAAAGGTGGCGGTTATAAATCATTGCTTCAACCGTTGATTATATTTTCTGAAACGGTCGACCCAGATGCCAATCAGAAATGTTATCTTGCTTGATAAGCTTATTTCGTGGAAAGACTGCGCTAACAATCAACCACGTCGTCTGATGAGGAATGTCTCGATGTCTTGATGACCGTGTTTGCAAATATCGTTTACTATCCAAGGCCTTTAAAATTGTCTTGAATTTCCTCTATCTTCTTCTTTAAGCTACTTCCAACGTCCAAAATCCATCAGTCCAACCCATCTTCGGACTTTGCTTCCGGCCAAACTTCCGAACAAACGCAAACCAATCAACCTGCGTTTGTCTGGCTCGCCCGGGCACACAACAATTTTTTGTCCATTCTCCCTCACATTTCGCACATATGTACCAGGGCTTTGTATCGATTTTTCCTTGATCCTGAATTGCCTCTACCCACTTGTCGGTTCCAGTCCCGCTTCCAAACGGTTTCACTTTCACCGAGGGTGTTGCGGACCACACAAGGAACATTAACCTAGAAAGCGTACAATGAGCGGAACACGCGTTCACGCGCTTGATTTGGCTCCTCGGGGGTAAGAAAGAGCAAGACAAGGGACGACGAGATGGCGAAAAAATCGATTGAAGGAAGCAAGAAATTTGGCACTTGGATGAACTAGCAAAAGGGTATGGCACGAGGTGCGTTGATTGGGGATGCTGTTGGTTTTTTGGATAGTCGGAGGAACGTTTCAACCCGAACCGAGACTCCCAGGCACCAACGGCTGATAAATCGGTGCAGCTGCTTGATGCGCTAACAAGCACCAAGATAAATGAGTCATTAGAGCGCTAAAGGGGAAACCTGCCTATGTAGTTCCCATTGTGCGTCTCTGATGGATTGATTCACCAGCACAAAAGCCAACAGACGGTAAGCCCTCAATTAGCAACTATTTTCTAGCCATTTTCAGAACAGATTGTGTGACATAATCTTACCGCGGATGAACCGAATCCGAAGCAAACAGTCAGCATAAGACCTTGCCCTTCGAAGTGGAGCCGTTCGTTTTTTTCCTGCTCGGCCTCGGTCTATGTCGAGGTCAGATTGCTTTGCGTCATTTGCACTGAGATTTACGTCCCTTCGGAAAGATTAACAGTTCCGTAGTGGCGCTATTAATTCATTGATTGTGTTACGGCTGATCTGCACGCTGAGTGCACTGTGCATTGTGTTTAGTCAAGCGAAGATTCACTTCGTACTAAGGACCGCACATTGTCTTGCATTGAACAATCACCTTTGTTGGGTAGGGTATTTATACTATTCTAAATGAATATCTTTGTTATCGGTATTCTTAACTCGATGCAGAACGTTTTTTTCGTCTCGTGAAACTCATGGGTATTTCCCATTATGCTACAACAACTTTTGCTATGTACCTATTTCTTTTTGAGCGAATTCTATTGCAGAAAACGAGAAAGTAAATATTTTGATATGCTATCGAGAGGACCGACAAACTTCATCTCAAAAGTTCCACACAAACAAACAAAACTGTCCATCGTTCCGGTGGCAACTTCTTGCCGATAACATCTTTTCTCAATGTTTCTTTTCCTTCTTTCGAGCAATTCGATTTACCCTGCTGTCAGTTACAGTAGTATAGTTGAGCTCTATAATGTTTCCCCTTGAAAAAAAAATTGTAGATACGTTAATGGAGGCGTAGCTGCAGCATCCCTTAGTAGCACGTGTCCTTCTCATCTTGACAGCACCCTAACCTCATCAATGTGGGATTTCCCTTTGCCATATCTTATCATCAAAACCAGGGGTGGACAAACTTAAGAGTTTGAGCATTTTTTTGTAATGAGGTTTGTAAAAGTTAATGTATATTACTGTATATCTAAAGGATATGCTTTAAAAAGGCAATAACTAACAGCTCTAGAGCAAGTCTCCCGTAACTCCGACATCTCATCCAAGTAAATTGAAAATGTATCTTGCATGATCAAAAATTCTTACAAAGCTTACAAATTGAAGGCTTGCCAGCCCCTGACCTGAAGGCACGGCCTCGCTATCACCCCTGCAGAAGTAATTATGGTACCGGGGAAACGCTGGCTAAAGACAATGATTGAATAAAATTGCAATAAAATGCAGGCTTAAAGGTTTCTCCGACGTCCTCACGGGCGGGGGGCACTATTTGCAGCATAATGTTCAACATTGAACGATCGATTGACTGCTCCCTCACCTCCCCCTTCCCATCCTCCGCTTATGTCATTCACCCTCGCCCAGGTGTTTTCGTTCCGTTTTTGGGATAAAGAATGACAAACCTTCGTCCGGAGCGGCCGCTTGCACGCCCGTGATTGATGGCATGATGTGCGAGAAATAGTCACCGTAAGAGGTAGCCGTTTCCCCAGTGGCTAGTATCCTTGTAAGGGCAAGGGCCTTGGTGTGACTCGGATGAAGCTAAACAACTCGAAGCAGTGTGTTCAATTGTGGTGGAAACGCTTGGGCGAAAAACTTTAGCATTCCAGCTGAAACGGTCAACCGGCAGCTGTGGACATCTGTGGAGACACGGTGGACGTAAGCCGCTGCTCAGTGCCGTGCAGTGGTTGCAGTTGCACGTCTCCCGCTGCTCTCCTCATTCCCATAAAATCTCTAACAACGGCCCTGCGACTGCACACGTTGCAGCGGAATGTAAACAAAGGCGCGCACCGGCCTAACGAAAACGTCTAACCAAATCCAATATTTGCGCGAGCGGCACTGCCACCACACTGCCACTGGGTCACGGGTGTGCCGTGTGGCGAATTGGGTACAACTCTATCGATTGTGCTAGCACGTTGCGCCGCAATCGACAGCGATTGATTCGTTCGGTGACAACCTGACGCTCGCAAGCAGTATGCACCTTTCCGCCATCGGCCCGCGAGTCATCGCTGCATTGAGGCTGGCTGTGACTAAATAATGTGGCCAGTGTGGCACCTCGGATGCACTGTGTCAGTAGAACACCGATGACTCTTTGTTCCACGCGCGCAACGCTTGGCGCGAGGATGGATCCCCGGTGTACGGTGTGTATGGCTTCGGCTCAAACAAACGAGGAAAGCCACCCAACTGCTCTGATTTTCCTCCTGCCTCTCCTCGTCCTGGTGGCTGGTGGCCGTTTCGTTCTGAAATGCAACCACTGCACAGTGGGCAATGCCCATACAAATGACGAGATTAAAATATATTTTGCATGACATTGATTGTTTTAATAGAGAAGTTTTACTAAGACTAATGGACGGCCATTATTGGTGCTTTATATTGTTTCCTCACTCCCTTATTCATTTCTCATGATACAACTTTAATATTCGATAGCTAGAAATAAACAATGTAGTTAAAAAATGTATTAAGCTAAAAACATACACATTCAAAAATAATCGTGAGTAAATTTTTATTTGAGAGACTTTAATAACAACTTTATTTGTTGTCAAACAACAAAGTCATAAACAGATATATTATCTTCAGATTTGAAAACGAATCTAAGAAGCTTTCATAGTTCTATAATAATTCATCTAACTAAAATGAAAGATAATATCTCTTCCAGATTTAAAACGAATCTTAGCAGCGTTTGTAATTCTTCAATAACGTTGTTGTCCTCCATAAAACTAATACTAAGAGATTCAAAATCAGCAAGTTGATTAGATGTTGATAATATATTAGCAAAGTATCAAGAAGAAACTTTTTTACACCCTCTCGATATTAATTTTTTGATATTGTTTCTGAAGAAATATTGAGCTGATGAATGGATCTGATAATCAAAGTGTCGTTAAGCTGATTTTTTTCTAGTATATTTCCTTAAATCTGGTTTAAAAACTATGGGACTATAGGAGTATTTATAAATGTATTTTTTAATAAAATTTATTTGAATTTTACTAATGGTGAAGTTAGTATTTCGATTTTTATTCAGACAATTGCCCAATGTGCGTTGTCCTGCGTCGCTAGTGATTCACTAAACTATTCAAGGTGTCACAGTAACGGACGTACTTGGTCTGTCTCGCACAGAACATGATTTGCCGTGGCTCATTGCATGACCGCAAGCACGATTAGGGGACATGCCAAGCTAAAGGTTGCTGGAAGTTTGACATAATTAGCGTAACTGATCGATCCGTTCCCAATATTCAGGACAATCCGCGCGGAAAACGTCTCAACTTACAGGCGCAACGGAAAACGCCTTTGGCCCCAATCGGCGTTGGCCCCACTGTGAGGCATTTTCGCTTGGAAGTAATGTTATGGTTAATCACTGAGCTTCCACTACGCTGCTGTCCTGCTTCCTGCCCTCAGCTATTTTACGCCCGTTGGGAAATAACACAAAATGCTCACTAAAACTCAATCCCAACAAATGGCCCTTCCGGCTTTCCCTCAATCCGATGTCACGGTGGGATGCGAATGGTGCGTATGGTTTACTGGAAATTCGATACGAAAGGTGGTTGGTTTTGTTTTGTTTTGTTTGTTTTTTACTTCTGGGTTCCCTTTTCCCTTTCCATCATACACTGCCAGGCTGGTGGTTACAGTGGTGGTGGAGGTCGTAAACGTAAATCAAACTACGCCAACTTGAACGATCTCGAGAACGGTGAAACGCGCGAGAGCGTGCGCTCTCGTGATCCTTTAGTACATCTTCAAGTTTTACGAGCGCACCGTCCGCTCGACATCACCGCACACGGCTCGATTCGGCACATTCGATGCTCATATTTTTATTCGACATCACGTCGAACAAATTAACGACTTTTTGGGCCAACCGTACTGCGGACAGGGTGTGCCGTTTGATCTGGGTCGGGTTGTAACACTCTTCCAGCCCCGAGGAACAGAAATCACATTTTACGGTCTTTTTGTTTAGATAGCAATTATTTATACGAAGCAAAAGGCGGAAGCTGTTGATGGGTCTGAGGTTTCAATTGCACGTACTAAAATTCATAATATTCTTCAACAGCTTAGCATGTGGCCACCCGCCATCGAGCGATGCAATCGTTCGGTTGTATGAAAATCATCGTTACAATTATTAATAAAACCTTTCTGCCTTTCTTGCTGGTTTGGTTTCTCCTTTTTTCCAGATTGCAATTTTCACGTACAATAACGATGCCATTAGCCAGAAACTTATCTTCTCGCCCGTTAAACAGCACGAGGTGGGTGAATCGGATTTGCAACCATCTCATCTTGGTAACCGTTGTGTGAGTAATCCATTATTCAAACGCTCTTCTTGCACAGGTCTGGAGGTTTGTAACGTACACGTTTCTCCACGCGGGCAGTGTTCATCTGGTGCTTAATATCATCATACAGGTAAGTAAAACGCCGAGATTATCCAATGACGTTAACGCTTAACTGCACTCATCAACCAAATTGCATAACTTAAGGCGTTCTCATATTTAGTACAGTTTGTACACCGTACTTCCCATTCCAATTATTTGACACAAAATGCATCAAATGTAAAATAATATATCTTAAATATTCTAAAAATACAACCATATTATGATCTTCTTGTTTATTATGATCTCGCATGCCTATATTTATCAATTATTTGACCAAAGAAGAAACTATTAACGTTTCTTACGATGCATAAGTGCCTAAAACTGTGCAATACATAATTTATCTGCAATCAAGATCCAGTTTAATACTTACTGTTCAGGCGTTAATTGACCTCAGTGTGGAAAACGCTATGTTAAATATTTAATTACCAAAATAATAAAACTGGTTGTAGAAAATTACAGCAAAATTTTAAACGCACCTCGAAAGTTGGGCAAGTCTCGGCTTTTGCCATTGGCTGTGCACATTAATTCATTTTAATTCTTACAGTATCCAGTTTAAAAGAAGGACTTTTCTATTTATATCATACTAGACCCAAACAAAAACGTTATCTATAATTGAAATGTTTTCACACTTGCATTGCATCGCATACCTTTAGGCGGATAGGATTTCATTATTTCACACCCATATGGGTTCTCTCTTCTAGATTCTGGTAGCATTTCCACTGGAAACAGAACAAGGCCATGGTAAGGTGCTGCTCGTCTACTTTGCCGGTATAGTGGCCGGCGGTTTAGGTGCTTCCGTCTTCGAGCCCACGCTGATGGTCGGTGCTTCCGCTGGCGTGTACTGTCTGCTTATAAGCCACATACCACATATCACATTGGTAAGTTTCCTAGCATCGGTAGAGAGCTCACGGTTTTAATCTTTGCAATGCATCCTTCTCCTCTCGCTATCTGTGCAGAACTTCCGCACGCTTTCGTACCGTTACTACCGCTTGATTGCCGTGCTGATGCTGTGCATCAGCGACGTCATGTACTCGATTCGCCACTGCCTTACCAAAGGAAATATACAGCCCCGCATCGGTGTGGCAGCTCACGTCAGTGGTGCGGTTTGCGGGCTGCTCGTGGGGTTCGTCATCTATCGCTCCAAGGTGGAGCCGGACGCATCGAAAGCGATCGTAATGTTTCGCTCGCTGCGTTACCTAGCGGCAGTACTTCTGCTGGCCTGGTTAGGCTGTACCGTGCTGTACAACCTTGACCGGAGCCATGTGATCCAGATACTCTAGCCATAGTAACATATAGTCAGCCATATTGTAAGTTAAGTTTCAAAACGCCCAATGATCTATTCAATGCTACGCTATGTACAATAAGAGCAAGTAAGACCAAAAACGAACAATGTTTTTTTATACATACAACGCTATGGCAGTGTGATTCGTGTATTCGTTTAAGTACATCCGATTGTGTAGGTAACACACATTTTGTAACCTTAAACTAAACTTAGACGTACACTTCCGGAAGAGATATGTTGAGAACTACGAATCGATTAATACATGTCTGCAACTTGGAGGAGTTTTAGTTGCATAGCGTAAGTGAGTTGCTGATTCGAGGGTAACTGTGTCTCATTGGGATGATCTCTTTCGTATTCAGAAAAAACACTCAAAATTGCGTGCTGATGTGACGGAGTGACCAAAGAAAATTGCGTATAGTCCAAAGAAACCTTCATAACAAAGCAAAAACAAACAATGACCGATTCACGCAAAACACCACCGGGGAAGTTTGTTTCCGAACATCCGGAGAAAGCAACATCCAACGTCAACGGTTCCAGCACCTGTCAGCGGGCCTGGATGGAAAGTGACAGACAGAACCGACCGCTGGAATCGGAACGGGAACCGTTCCTTGCCTGCGGTGGAAGCGGTTCCGAAGGCAGTGAAACTTCCAGCCTCGAGTACGAACTACTCTGCACTGAGGAACTTAAGGAAAAGGCACGCATTTTCGCGATCGATCTGGAGCGAGGAAGGAAGCGATCTGAGAATGGAACCACCAGAATCGAGATAACTGAGCAGCTGATAACAGGCTCGGGTTCGGTCGGTTCCAGCGACTCCACCAGTAACGATACTCACAGCAATGTCAGACCAGTCAATAAGGGGCGGAAGCATCGATGTTGTCTGTGCTGTCCTTGGACCACGCCGTGGAGTATGCTTATCGTTAGTGCCCTACAGGTAAATTCGGGGATTTGTGGATTTGAGAATTGAAAAATCTAAGGCTATCCGTGACATTCTCCTAGAGCGTTAAAATGGTTTATTTTGCCATAAATGTTGTCGCCTCAAATTTTCACTATTTTATGGAATGAGAACACAGTCATGAATCATTATTTCGTTCCTATTTCCTATGAATCATTATTTCCTTGATTATATTTCCTGGAATTGATCCAGTTGCGAATCAAAAATAGGACCTCACTTGATAAGATAATGACTCTTCTTGCAACTACAGTAGGTGACCGCTAACTGGCTGTAAACATGCCGCCAGTTATCGAACAGTGTTCGCTAACTGGTGTGTCATTTCAACTGCGCAACGTATCAAAATAAACATTGAAGGTAACTCTGGAGCCGGATTATTCAAAAACTTGTATAGAGCGGTACACCTTTTAATGTGATTTTATGAAACACAGGTTCTATAAAGCACAAAAGGTAACATTCTGCTCGATAAAAGAAGATTAAGAAGAAATTTATACTGCATGTCCTGTTCCCTTTGGCAATGAATTTGAACACTTTTTGCATTGATTTAAACTATACTTTTTAGCTTAATGGTGCTTAATAATATGAGGTGAGAACGAAACATTAACAGAAGATGAATTTCCTTCATTTGATTTATAATTTTACGTTGACGCTCTCTCAACGAGATTCCGGATGTTTCCTGTTTTGACGTTTAAGTGTTTTTTAACTGGCTGACTGCTCAGTTAGCGAACATCCAGTTAAAAAGCACACCAGTTAAAAAGCAGCCAGTTAGCGGTCACCTACTGTATTTCCAAAATGCTGCAGCTGTTTATGGGACTGAGGATTCAATTTCATGTTTTAAAACCGATATTATTCTTTAAGAGCTTACCTCATAGTGACACACATCGGAATTAACGTTAGTCAGCTCCAAAATTATCATAACAAATAATAATAAAACTACTTATTCGTACTGTTCTGGTTTCGGTTTATTCCAGATTGCAGTTTTCATTTACAGTAACGACACTATTGTCCAGAAGTTCATCTTCTTACCCGAAAAAAACACGGGGTAGATGAAATGGTTGTTCTGACCTGGTATCTAATATCATATTACAGGTAATAGAAGGTTGGAGACTTGCTAAGTGCAGAAGATGTTTGTGATTGTGTGCGTTTATTACACACGGCTCAATAAAATAAAAAATTCTTTCAACTTTGGAAGTTTTCTTCTAGTCGTTTCACACACACCGGCCTTTTTCTTGCCCTATTTAGATACTACTACAAGGATTGCATACCTTTAGGCGAATAGAGTTTCAATAGTTCACACTCACACACTCACACATCGTCTTTCACGTTGACCACAGATTTTATTCGCTCTTCCACTGGAAATGGATCAGGGCCACGGTAAGGTGCTGCTTGTCTACTTTGCCGGTGTAGTGGCAGGCAGTTTAGGTACTTCGGTGTTTGATCCCATACCGATCGTCGGTGCTTGGGGTGGTGGGTGTAGTGTTGTTATGAGCAACATACCACACATCATGATGGTAAGATTCTCAATACCGCTGTACTGTTCTTGGTTATGACCCATCTTTCCATACTACTTCTTTCATTACCTGTGTAGAACTTCCGCATGTTTTTGTGTAGTCTCTGCCTTCTCATCATCATCGTGATGCTGTTCGTCAGTGAAATCATAATCGCATGCTGCTCTACCATATATCATGAGCTCCTCTTAAGTCTGGTAGGTCACGTCAGTGGAGAAGTCTGTGGGCTTTTCGTAGGGTACGGCATCTATCGCCCCAAGGATTGAAATGATCTATTCAATGCTACGCTATGCACTATTAGAGCAAGTAAAATACTCCAAGATATTTATAAGACGATACTGCTGTGTGATTCGTTTATTCGTTAAAGTACATCCGAATGTGTAAGTAATACACATCTAACACCTGCTTAACCTAAACGTACACTTCCGGAAGAGATATCCAAGTCGTTTCTGAGCCATAATGGCGACACAAATCGAATAACGCTTCCGGTGTTAGCTGCCTTGCTACACTAAGAGTAAGCTTCCCCTAGCGAATCGTCATTCCATACAGGAGGTTAAGGAAATGGATTACGAGTCCTAACCACTAACCACGAAGTTGTTCGTTGTCTTAATCACGCTACGCTACGCTACATGTCCAACTTCACCGTGACAGAAGGTACGTGTCTACGATTCGAAAACGCACCAAATGTCCCAGAACTTATCAGACGGTGGAGACTTAAAACTACAGATTAATATCACGAAAATCACAGTAACACCCGTTCGCTCTCATCCATTCATCCGCTGGTACACATTCACACGGTGAAAACCTCACACACATACACGCACATTCCTAGACACTTACATATAGCCATACCTATGAACACCCGTGCCACTCGTGCCTAAATCTAGTTCTTCCTTTAGAGACAGACCTCCGTCCACCTCCATTAGGCTTAACGCCGTCTCCGGCAGTCCAGAGGCGTACAGTGCACACCCACCTCGGTACACTTGCACTCCAGGCACGGTCCCGACAGCTCGGAAATGATTCTGCCTACCCGGTACATGCGCCCGTAGATGTTGCACCCGGCCAGCTTCAATATGCCCACCGTATCCTTCACCTTCGACTTCATGGTAATCTCCGCCGTACCCTCGGAGTGATGTTGCTTCAGCTTGTTAATGTCCACCGGATTCACTACGTACGATTCCGTGTTGGCTCCCGGGGTGCCCTCTGCAATCACCTGGTATTGGCTGTCCGTGTGATGTTCCGGAGTGGCCCCACCGTACCCGTACCTGTCCAGTTCATTCTGAGTCTCCGGATCCGATTCCGGCTGGTTGATCGGTTTCGTGTGGAAACCCGGATTAAGGAACGGCAGGTCCAACAGTGACGGTCGGTACAGCGTTTTGGTATCATTCTTGGCACTCTCCACCTTTAGCGTAACCGTTCCATCGTGAAGCTCCTCGTCCGTCGGTGGCTTCACATCTCCAAGGGAAGCTTCCAGCCCGACCGTCGGATCGTAAACAGCGGTAAGCCGTGATGGGAGCGTTTTGAACGGTGGAACTCCATCGCCGAGCGATCCTGCTGGCTCATCGGTGGTGGAGTTCTTAAGCTTATTCTCATTGACATGATCTTCTTCGCGCAGCAGATAGTTCAGCATGTTCTCCAAGCTATACATTCCGCTCGGTTCGGGCTCGTGCTGTGCGGTGCTGGCGGGTCTGGTTGCTTCCGACACTGGTTCCTCCGAGTGGTGCACGGAAACGGGGAAGTTTAGCTCAAAGCCGGTAAAGTTGGGTTTCGATGGCGTCGAGCGCTGGGTTGGCGCGTGCTCCTCCGCCATTGAGGATAGGTAGCTCGAGTCGGTTGTTATGGAAATGATTTGCTTCTCATATTCATCGCTGCCCTCGCTCGGATCTCTAAGCAGATCCTCGAAGGAAGTATTTTTCGAATGCAGAGTTGACATCAGCTTCTCCTTGTCCTCAATCAGTGACATCAGGGGCGGTGCTGGCTCCGTGCGAATCACATCAATGAACGGGTTGGATGGAGTCACTACAAATTAACATTTAGTTTAGAATTAATATTTGTAATATGAAATCTAAAATCTTGAAGGGTGCCTTACCTCCATAGGAACTAGTTGGAGTGGCATTATATGGTAACTTCGCGTGATGATCGTCCGTCAGCTCGATCGGGAACGGTGTGGTAGCGTAACTTTCGTAGTAAAACTCATCCTTTATCGGCTCCTTTGGTACAAATCCACCTGTGAACAGAGAAGCGTTAATCTCCAACCTTCCGCGCAGTTCCACAGACTTCATACCTTCCGTTTTCGTTGGCGGAGAGAACCCACTCATATCGGTGCCATCGATACGGAACAGTGGATTATCCGTGCTCGACTGTATCTTGTCCACCTTCGCACCACCGTACGCCAGCTCCTTATGGTTCGTATAGTACACATTCTTCTCCGGATATCCCACGCCATACTTATCGTACACCGGCACGTACGTTCCCTCCTGCGGTACCTCATACTTCGTGGGGATAAACTTCTTCAGCTCGTTCTTGAACAAATCCTGCTTCTGCGGGTGCTCCGAGTACTTGTGTATCGTGTCGGTATCATAATCGTAATCCATCTCATCCACCGTATCGTACTTATCCCGGATAACCTTCGTGTTGTAGTACCCATTCTTCGCATCCACATCGTAGCTCTCGGTCAGCGCGGGATAGTTGATCGCCGGATCGTACGCATACTCATACTCCGTCATCGGTTTGCCCGGCGCTTTGTACGTCATGCCCGGGTGTAGAATCTCGTGCTCGTTGCTTACCCCATAGCCGGACGGCGGTTCGTACGGATCGTTCACGATTGGGTAGTTGTTCGGGTGGTTCTTGAAATACGTGTACGTCGGCGGTACGATTTTGGCCGGTTTTGGCGGGTCGTTCTTTTTCACCGCATCGGCCGGAAGGAATGGAATGATCTTAAGGTTCGGCAGACTCGGTGGCAACGTTGGCTCGTCGTAGTCCATTCCAATGTCCGACTCTAGGATCGATGGTATGTTGCTGACCTTGTGGAAGCCACTGATCGGGATCGGTTTCGGGGCGACAGGCCGGTACTCGGTACGGTTCTTTTGTGACTGCTTACCGGAATCGTTCTTCGTTGCGTCAAAGATGTTGGACAGGCCGCTCAGCAGCACCGATAAGAGATTGTTCTCTTTCAGAGGGTTCGGTGGACGGGTGGCTGGCGGTGGGGTAGACTTTGTCGGTACGCTTGTGGTGATCGTTTCGGTTGTTGTTGCGGTTTCGTTGTTACTTTCCACTGCAAACGATTCCGTGCGCAGCTCTTCGTGTGTCGTGTCGGTGTACGAATTGCTGACAGTTGTGTCCGTCACTTCCGTCGAGATTTCAGCAGAACCATCGTCCTGCATTGTCGATGTTTCAGATGGAACGGTTGAAGTCACCGTGGTCGATTCTTCACTCTCACCGATCCGCTGCGTGCTGGTGCTTATCTCTTCCGTCTGTCGTTCGGTCGTAGTTTCTTTTAGTGTGGTCGTCACATCCGGTTCAAACGTTGAAGTAGCATCTCCCTCAGTCGTTACGGATGTTGTCAGATCGTTCAACTGCACCGTCGACTCCGTAGATTCCGTTGTGGTTACCGTGGTCAGCTTGGACAGCACGGTGGTAGGTATTTTTTCCAGTTCAAATCCAACAAACTTGTTGTTGGGCCGCTTTGTAGCGATGGTAGTGGTGGTGATCGGCTCCGTCACCTTGGTTACCTTTTCGATCTTTGCATTAAGCGAGTTGAGAATGGTTTCTACCGTTTCTTTATCGACCAGTTGGTCGATCTTCAGGACGACATCGACTGGTGTGGAACTAGCAGCCGGTTGTGGCGTTGTTCGTACGATTTTTTCTGACACTACAAGCTTCCTAGTTGTTGATGGTGGCGATGGCGATATTGTTGTGGTCTTGATGTATTCTGGTGTGGTCTTTGCTGGTTGGGTGGAAGTAGGAGTCGTCGAGATCTTCTCCATTATCTTTGTAGAAGTACTGGTCGGTGTGGATGGCTCGATTCTCTTTATAGAAGACGTTGTTGTCGTTGGCAGGACGGTACTATTCTTTACAGAAGTCCTTATTGTTGTCACCACAGTGGTACTCGATGGAGTGGTAGTAGCTGAAGTCTCTGTAGTTGTGGTAGGTGGTTCAGTAGTAGTTTTCTTTGTCGTAGTTGTCCGAGGAGTTGTCGTGCTTGTAGTAGTTGTTGTTGTGGTCGTAGTAGAGGGAGGTAGAGTAGTTGTTACTGTCACACTAGTAGTAGTGGTCGTCGTGGTCGGTTTGGTTTGTGGAGCTCCCGTAGTGGACGCTGTCGTAGTTTGCTGCGTTGACTTCGAAGTACTTGGAGCTACTGTTGTAGTCGTTCTAGTCGTTCGGGTAGTGGTCTTCTCCTTAGCAGTCGTAGACACTATCTCTTCCGTTGCTTCCGTTAGCTCTTCATCGCTTTCGACCGTTGGCACATTCTGCACGGTCGTTTCCGACAGTGAATTCGACACCTCCGTAGGCGTTTCCTTCAACAGTGAGTCCGACTCAAGATTTTGGAACTGGGGCTCATTCATCAGCAAAGTGGGAATCTTCGGCAGTGGCTTGAACATGATCGGTACCGGCGGTATCTTTCTCACGGGGAAGTTAAAATCAGGCTTCTCAATGTAAATCGCTTGAGGCTCTTGAATGATCTCAACCTTTACCGTTTGCAGCTCGGGCGGTTCCTCCGTCGAGGCAAGGGTGCTCGCTTCCGTCGCGGCCGTACTGCTCAACAGCAGCTCATCCTCCCCGGCATCATCGATAAAGTCAAGCCCGGCACGCAACAGATCGAGAAAGCTTTTCTCCGAAGTGGTACTCACCGGCGCTGCCTCAGTGACCGGTACACCCACCGTCTCCGTAGCATTCTTCGCTTCCTCTTTCGGGGCGTCTGGATCCGGTCCGAAAAGAATCGAGAAAAAGTCAAACGATTCCTCCTCATCCTCCATCTTACGACCGAATGGTTTCTGCTCACCATGCTCTGGAAGTGAAAAAAGGGTACCCTTATAGAGATTTGTTCTTCACAACAAAACTTCTATCGAGTACTTACTGCAATCGTACCGCACCGCACAACACTCCCCCCGTGGCACCCGCGGCGTACAGCCCTTGATCGTTGGGGCACACTTTTTCGGTGTACACTTGCGCTGCCCTCTTATACAGTAGCACACCTCGCACGGATCTTCCGACTTCATTTTCTCCCCGTCCGGGTACGTCTGCCCCCCGAAGGTGCACCCGTTGCTACGGTATCCACGCCGCTCCGCCATCCGCTGGTAGTGCTTGTTGTTAATCCGCCGCACATGATTGGCCGACTCGGTCGACAGTTCCGTCGCCTTGATCGGTGTTTTGCCACTGCAATCGTACCGGATCGGGCAGCAGGCCGAGTCGATAAACACCGGCGCACACTTTTGGCTTGGCAGGGCACACTTTGGCTTCACACACTGCTGCCGCCCATTGATGCAGTAGCAGTACGAGCAGAGCGTTGAGCTTACCATAGCCGAGCCCGATTTGTACACCGTTCCGTTCACGATGCAAGCTACAAAGGAAGGAATGTGATCGTTAAGATAAGCATAACCCTAAGGAGAACTCTAAATGCGTAGCAAACAAAAGCCCCAACCTCCATTATCTTCCACCTCGTCGTCATCCGAGCGGCGCAGGTACGAGTTCGGATTTTCCAACCGCTCCTGGGCCGCCTTCTCGTAATAGTCCAGAAAGTGTAGCTTCTTCCGATCGCCATTGTTTTTCACCGCCAAGTTTAGCTTCGAGCACTGCAGATACGGACAGCAGGAACCGGCCTTGTGCACCAAAATGCAGCCGCGCGGCGGTGGAATCGGTTGTTCTGCGAAGAAAAGACAAACACCGTAAGCTGCTCGAACGGCTCTCGCGCACCTCGTAAGCGCCTGGCGGGTATGCAATACGCACCTGGGCAAACCTTCAGCGCGCAGATCAGCGTCTTCTCCGTGCATTTGCACATCAGGCAGGGTTCCTTCGTCGGCACGATCGAACCCTCCATAAAGTGGGTCCCATTGTAGTAGCAACTGGATTCTAAAGAAAAAACGTAAAAGAGGGAAGTTAGGAGAAACAGATTGTTAGTATGATTTACATTATTTATTGTGCGACGGTATCAGTTCATCGGTGTGGTGAGCAGTTCCTTTCGGGATGATTTATTCACCCGGCCATAAACCAAAATAAAAAAAACAACATGCTCTTTGCCACTATTTTAATCGTGCAAATCAGCCGCAAATAATAATGAACTCCACGGACCCCGATCATTATCAACTCCCGTTAGCAGGGAGTTTCCTTTTGCCACTTTCGCGCATCATTAAGTGACACCCGGGTTAGGAGCATAAATATTTAAATAATAATACACACTCGGACCGGCGGACATTAAAAATTCTGCCCACAAACGACAAATCTTCCGGAGAGGCTAGCAAATGTGAAGCAAATAAAGAACCGCTAGATTTACACACCCGGTTATTGACACCCTCCGAGCGAAGGAATAGCCCCCGCAAGACAGCCGAATGTGACAAGCCGTGGACAAAAAAAAATCCCCAACGTCATTAACGAAATGTACAGCTCCCCACCGGGACTCGCACCGCCTGCTGAGATCATCAACACTTGGTGACACATTTTTCTTGTCCATCTTGTCCCACCACGCTGATCATATACATTTTTTCGCCATTATATCAGCACTGTTTTATTAATTTTTTGCGCTTTGCATTCCACACTCACAGATGCAAAATTGAAGTATGAACAAAAAAAAATCCGATTTCTAAACCCTTTAGGAATTCACGTTAAATTCGTTGACAGGCGAGAAACCAACAAGCTGCCAAAGCTGCATAATCTAAATAATCTGTTAGGAAAAAAACGGGCGCCGAAAAACGTCCCAAACTTCGAACGTGAATTTGATCCCGCTTATGGTTGAACGTTTATTGATCGTTTTTTCACATCCCATTTCTCGTGTTCGGGGTTTTTCTCTTATCTTCCGAAACTTGCCGCCGAAAGAAAGCAAAAAAAAAAACAATCAGCAAACCCCCATCTGCAGGCGTGAGGCGTAAACTTCAGTCGACCACTTTCCAAACACCACACTCGGCGAAAGAATCGACACACAAACAAAACAATTACCGACACAATACAAATCTCAGCGCCGGATGCTGTGCGGAACAGACGCGAACCGAATCGTGCGCAACAACAACCCCAACATTGACCTGCTCGCGGCCGTCAAGTGGAAATGGGGGTCACAAGCGACGAACCCGGCGTACTCGCGCGAAAGTAGTCCATGATCAAGGCTTCGTGCGGTTTTACGTCACAAATCGACGTCGGACCGGTTCATCGAACTGCAACTGCGCGGGAAAGACACAAACGGGCGTGAGTTCTCAACCGAGTTCAAGTGCAAGCCGGCCGTCTAATTGGGTGCACACCGCACAGCCTTAGACAAACAGAAGACGCGACGAACTGAACCCTCTATTTACCGACAGCGAACGCTGACAGCGGCCTCGACTCCCTGACTAATTTGCCCACTCATCGTGGGCCGGTGTCCTAGATTTGGCCTGTGTGGCAAACCCTTGTGGCGGGCTGGATCTGAACTGGATGCGGGCTGAGAAACAAATTGCTGAGGCCGCCCCCCCTGCGATCGGTTTCTCCGCTTTGAACGCTTCACTTTCTTCCGACGGCTGGCAAGTGTTGGCGTGTTTGTTTTTTTCTTTCTCGCTTTTGCAATGCCAAACCCCTTTCCATTCTTGACACCTACAGTGCTTTGGTGTCTATTTTTCCTTTCTTCAGCGCTGGAATTCCATTCCGGGGTGATTGGTTTCCCTCACCTTAGGGCGTCCCATTCGCTCGAAAAAAAAAGGTGCCACACCACTGGAGCACACAAAATCAATTCTCGCTGCCTAGAAGTGCTGCTAAATAGGTCTCGGGCGTGGAGTTATTCTCCTGCCGATTATACTCCTACAAAGTGTGTCCGTCCGCTTAAAAAATGGGAACAGCTGAAGCCGGGGCGCAAGGTAAGGCGTATGCGCTTCGCTTATTTTTTCGTTGGTGACGGACATTAAAAGAACACCTTTTTTTTTTGGTGTGCTAAAACGGACAGCGACTCTTTGCGTTTGAAAATAGACGCGCACTGTCAAACGGGCGTGAATAATTGATGCTTTTAAAAAGGGGGAAGGCGAAAGTCTGTGGCATGTTGCGGCCTCCTTTTTTTCCCTCTGTCACTACCTCTGCCGCACCCCCTTTTCGGGACCTCATTTACACCGTTTTGCCGGTTTGATGGTCCCGTTTTATCGCTCGTTTATCTAAATTACTTTGTTTGATTTAAAAACGGGTGCGTGAATAATCTGCTTTCGACGTGAGCTGTCAAAGACAGCACCGGGAACGCTCTATTCTCTTTTGGTTGTGGTTTTAAGTATAAATATTAATGTAAATCGAATTCAATTCCATCACATGTTTGATTCATAACACTAACTGCACACCGCTAAGCGTTTATGGGGGGGGGGGGGGGAAGGGGGGAATGGATATAAATATTTAATTACATCTAATCGTTTTACAGCGCAACAACAGTCCAGCGAATGAAGATTAAGTCTGGAGGTAAGCTCAAACAGAATCCAAACAGTTTCTCAGGCACCGTTCAAGTTAACATCCTCTGTTGCAAAGCTGCAGAAAATGGGGAAAAGAAGGAAAAACTCATTCAAAAGCATCACTTTGCTAGCCTGTAGCCCATTTTTCAACCAGAAACCCACAACGTGATCATTTTCCTACCCCATATTTTGTACGATCGATTGTTTCGAAGCTCTCCGCACAAGGGTACGGGTTCAATCTATTGCATCCGGATGGCAAGGGTGCTCGATTTATGGAGGCCCACCCCAGGCTAGGAGGTGGTCGCATCGCTTTAAGGGCTCCACAAGTGCCACAACGGTGGTCCCATCAAACTGTATGGCATAAATACCGATGGCAAAGGAGTGGTGGCAGGAAATTTGACTCATCGGAAATATCTCTAAAATGCTGTGAAACATCATGCACAAGAACAGCACGCGGAGTTTTCGTAACCGTATGCAGAGCGGCGCACACAATGGGGGATGTGTAGGTCTACAGGCTCAGCAGTATCTGCGTTACTCGACTTACATAATGACACAAAGAACGGGGCGCCATAAACAAACCACAATCGCCGACCGTTTCTCGCTTGATCGATCGTTGAAGTCTTTCGTTTTTTTTAAGCTTCACCGTCGCCAGCGATGTGAAGCGATGAAGGGAAGAACCTTTTGCATAATGAAACACGTCTTCAAATTTGGGTCATCTTCACTTTAACAGCCTTGTTGATGTTCCGAGATAGAAGCAATAGGTGAGTAGCAGCCCTTCGTACACATTCATCACATTTCAAAGGTTCAACTGCTACTTCTCTTCATCTGCTAGACGCGAAAGATTTAATTAACGATCAGTTTTTTACTCTGTAGTCATTTACCTGCTCCAAGGTAGAATTACTTTTCCTCTCAGCGAAGCCACTCCTCGGCAAATCCACATTCCTGAGCTGCTCTTCCCGCGGGAACAAGGCCTTTCGGGCCTTGCCGTACAACATTCCGATCGTTCGAGACCGCATAGAACCGAACGAAAGCAACCCTATCGTCGCTGACCCAGTTCGGCGGAACTAGCTGGGCCACGGCAGAGACCCGGCCTGGGTCCGGTACATCCAAACTGTTGGCACTGTGCAAATACAAAGTGCAAGTCGTGGCGAGTGCAAGCGACGAACCCGCTGCGTCTCCTCTGCGTGCAGATGAATTCTACGATCAGCTCAATCAGCTCCCTGGGCTGGATAAATTTTGTATTCAATTAATTTGTACAAGATCCCCCCCCCCCCTGTCCCTAACCTCCCTTCTCTCTTCTCCTGCTTGTGAAATGAGGACTCCACAGGCCACAGGTGGCTCGGAATTGAACTCGATATGGATCACCGATGGTTTGCGTCTTTTTTTCCACCTCGTTTTTCACGACTCTCGCTCGATTAGCCAGTTCAGCTAAGCTAGTTTTTCATGTGTTTCAGTGGTAAGGGGTTCTCGCTTGTGTTTTGATAGTTTTTGTTTTTAATTTTCGCACAACAACCACATCGTCCTCAAAAGCCAAAAAGCCTGCCATAGGGTGATGGTCTAGATTTTTCCACACAACGGGAAGCGTGAAAGTGCTTCCCGCGTGGAGTCCGAACACATGGCGTGTCATGTTCCTGTTTGACCACCCTGGCTGGTAATGTGTACGTTTTCTTTCCCTCCCCCATCCCGCGCACGAAGGAGGCTTCTTCTCAGCTTGTTAACATAGTTCTAACGGGAAACACACGGTCTCGTTTGTTGGAAAAATATTGTCAGTAAAATAAAATCGAATGGACGCGCGGACGGTGGTGCGGTGGCGGCTTAACACACATCGTTGGGTAAGGCGGAACCTACCCAGAAGATCAACGAGCAGCGTGAGCCGGATTGTGGCGAATTAATTCCATGTTCCTGTGCTATGATCATACCATTTTGGGCTTTTAATTGTCTCACACACGATCGCAGTAGTAGCCACACATCATTACAATAAGCCCCGCCTTAATTAATACTCCCGGCTTCCATATCCCGCACGCCGCTTGAACGGACAAGCAGGGATGAGCAACCTTGATGATAAAGGTTGGACTTGTAGACAGTAGAATGTTTTAATAACGCTTCAGCTCCAAAGAATAGGTTTTTCATTCTTCTAGCACTAGCCTATCCTTGGCAACTGCAAAACTAAGCCTTTCCCGTGTGCGCATTAAAATTTTGACAATTCTGCCAACTAGAGGATGGACAGTTTTTGTATCTGTTTAAGTATTACCTGTATTGTTCTCTATAAAATAATGAAAAAAACAAATTTTATTTAAAAATGATCTTGTTCGTCTTTGTCACCTTTCAGAAGAATCTGTGAACTTATCGACATAATCTTGCAAATGAATAAAAAAATCAAATAATATTTTATTTTTTATAGGCTCCGGTTGTAAAATTTGACAATAGATTAAATATATTTTTTATTTATCGTTACCTATTTACTAAAATTCTCCGTTTAAAGTGCTCATCTGAGTGAAAATAAGAATGCATTTAACGATCTTCTAAAAGTATTTTTTTTACTGGGAATAATTGTCAAAATAAATATTGAAAAAACTTTTAGATTTAGATTATCTGCACTGCATACTTTTCACATAAAAAATAAGTAAGTTTAATGTCATGTTTTGAAGCATCAAATACATAATTTTCAACAGTTAAACATTCATCAGTCTCCAGTAAAATGCAGTGGTTGTCCAGCTCTGCCTTAGGAGCGAAGTTTTTCTCCATTCGCCCGTTCAATTATCATCTTCACGACCCGCAGCCGGTGCGGAGGTGAACGTTTGCCAAACGAACGATAACTTTCGTTCGATAACGCAACGCAACGGGACCCGGCCGGGCTTCATAATTGTGTGCACTGCAGGATCCATCAGCCCGCAAAGGTAGATACCGCCCTATCGGGCTACCATCCCGAACAGGCTGCGGGTGTTCTTACCCTTTGCTGCTTCCCATGCCCCATGCCAACACAAAAACACGCACCACGCACTTACCACTAAAAGAAAAGAAAAACACTCGCTCGCACGCGAATAGATAATAGCAATAATCGTTGTCGGGATGTTACAAACGGATGGAAAAGTGAAACTGAAGCAACACTTTAGGAGCGCTTGAAGCTTCTGCTGGTTTGATGTTGATTAGTGTTTTCGTTTTCCCGTCTTCCGTCGGTGCTCGTGGTTTCGCAATTGGGGGGCTAGCGCGTTCTGCCCGGGACAAGCACCTCACAAATAAACGCGCAACAGCTGCGCGTCAAGATGCTCGAAATCTGACAAGCCGTCTAACGCTGCGTGAAGACAGCACTGGGGGAAGCGGCTCAGTAGCAGAAGACAGAACGGCTCGTAAAAAAAAGGTACTAATTTGTACACCGGAGGCTTCAAAACCTTTATAATTATCCACCCACCGGTGTTTTGCGGTGGGAGGTTTACGACCCCTCCACCGAAAGGTATTTCCACCGCAAGCTTCACTCTCAAGATAGATACGCTCCAGGAAACGCTCCAAGAAGCATTTTTCATTCTATTTGTTGCTCCCATTTCCTTGGCTTTCCGCCCACTGTTTGACCATTCCCTAGGCATCCCTTGGGCTCCAATACGATGGCAGAAAGAACATTTCCTAAAAGTTGCCTCAAGTGCATGTTGTGCTTGTACAAATCTGCAAGTATAATTAGCTCTGGATGGGTTGCTTTGTTTTGGGGGGATCGATTTGGACTGGAATTTGACCATGAAGAATGGTACCCTAAAAGTTCACCGGAAGGAAGCACGGTATTATGCAAACGATCATACTCGAAGATGAATGGTGGGAGGAACATATATTGTGTTTAAAAAAAACTTGAAATTTAAGGCATTCGACTGGAGCATTATCGAGGACAAAGTTCGAAACAAAAGATCGTTAGTTATAAGTTGGAAACATAGTTACAGATTTTTCTATGTCAACAAATTTGCATTTAGATGAACGCCTAGATGTATGCAAAATGCATAACAAAATTATACTTTTCAATGAATTCGGTGCTTGTTAGAAGAAAAATTTAAAATATTGTAACTGTGAAATACCTTTTCAACTTTTATTTTGTTATTTTTTTTAAATAGAGTAGAAGATAGTTTTTACGATTTTGCTTCAAAAATACTTTGATGTGTTCTTCACACTACCAGCAACATCATTTTGCAATCCAACCCAGCAAAGGCATGAAGATATAAAAATTCTGAACCGCTTAACGCCAACACGATTCAACATTAAACATCATGATGAAATTTAAAACCATGTGTCGTAAAAAAAGCATTTAAAAGTACAGTTCCTTCAGGGTGGTATCCTTTTCCACCTTCCGCTTCATCCCATTAACCGTACCGCACTTATCGCACACCTCTTATCTAAACTCTCTGCCCAACACACACACACACACGCACACACACACACACACACACACGGACGGACATTAAAACTCCAATTTTACACACTCTCATGCCAAAAACAAATCAAAAATCCATAAAAAGAAAAACAGTTCGCATCCATTAAATTGAAAGAGTAAAAACCCGCCCAAGCACTTACGGGTTCGCTGCATGCGATATCCATCGGCGAACGGGAATTGCAGTCCGACCAGCAGCAGTCCCAGCATCACCACCAGGCAACCGGGCCGTGCTGCACGGCTTATCGGCGACGAACCTTTCGCAAACGCCCCGAAGTGACTTTTGGTATTTTGGAGGGTCATCTTGCGGTAGAAAAGCGGTGTAGAACTCGTTTTTGGCGAACACTTCTCCGGCACACTGCGCTCACTATCGCCGATTGCACCTTCTTGCTTTGCCCACTTTAGCACTATTCCGCTTAAAACGCTTCCACCGTTTGAATGTTAACGCACCGGAATTACACTTACACACACAGAAGAACAGGACACACTGTATCGACAACCCTTTTTGTTGCCGAAAAGCTCTTTGCTCTCACCACGAAGCTGGAAGCTGTTTGCACAGTATTTTACGTTTGAAGGAAGATCACCGGGGAGAGGGAATCGAAACGCACCTTTTAAAAATATTTCTTCGCTTCACACGGGACGGCAGCAATCAATCGCGACCGGAAGAGTGGCTCCGCAGCGAGCGAAACACATTAGCGAACGCTGGTCGATAGCACACTTCATCATCATCAATCATTTTGATACAATTTATTTTCGGGCACGACGCTCGACGAAACGTACGTAAGTGTGCTAATTGCGAACACGTTTTTATGTTAATTTTCTTTGCATTTTTCACACACGAAAAAGAGCAACAAAGATCACCACACACACACACACGCACAGGCACTTGGTCAAAGAACACAAGAAGCCTGCGGACACACTTGTAGAGGCGCGCACACAGGTTCGATGCAGAGAGCTACCACGGTCCGTTCGGTTCGCTGGTTCAACCACGAATGATCGCGAGCCGCGTACGATCGGACGGAGAAGAAAACGGATTTTCTCCAGTGATGGGGAAAAGTGCCATGCTCCAACCACCGTACCGGCGGCTCCACACACATACGAAAGAGATGGGAAGCAGCAAAAAGGTGGATGACGATGGTGCGTGTGTACGGGCAAGAATGTAAGAATCCACCGAAAGCGAAGCATTTCGCGCGCTCGCACACACTCGACGGAGCTCTCGGAGCACCGTGGAAACCGAACCAGTGCGAAAGAGCACGAAACAGATGGACCACTGTCCACAAGGCAAACGAAACGAAAGTCAACAAAAAAAGTTTGCTGGAAGCAGAAGCAAAACTGACCAGCACCGGTGGTGTAAGTGCTCTCTTGCCAGGTTCACCTTTTGGTTTTTCGGCATGGCAAGCACCAAGCCTTCCGTCCACTTTCCGATCGGTAAGAACGCTTCGAAAGCCACATGTCCCTTGCCAACAAGAACCTTAACCCTTAAGCTTAGGTCGCCTTACGGGAAGTCGGAAGGAGCGAGCGAGACGACGGTCGAATCCGTTAGACAAACATAATCAGGCTATCAAACCATCATTAGAGCGGCTAAAAGGGGAGGGGGGGGGGAACGAAAACGAAAGAAAACAATAATATCTCGCCCGCGTATGGAAATGAGATCGTCGGTGGTGGCGAGAGGGCACACCGTGCGTTGGGAAATAAGATCGGGACGGATCGGGTGGAACAGATGCCCGGAAATGGGCAGGCGGCGAGTTAGGGCAGCGTTAGTTTTATGCGTTCTTTAGACGTGAGAGATGGAAATCGGGGGTTTTGGGCGAATTGTGGCCAAAATCTGGAATGGGAATAGATTGAAGGTTGTGCGAAAATCAGGAAGCTAATTAACGACGATCTATGGGATGCGTTTGATTGCATACGGGAAGCTAAATAAGGAGTTAAAACGATTGTTTGTTTTTTTACGATGTGCTCTGGATAATAAACTTTCACCAATTATCATCAAATATTTACATTTTGTGAGTTCTGACGTCATTTAGAATTCCTTATCGCCTAATGTGAATAATATGTAAGCCCCCTATCTAGAGAGAATAAATAGGTTATGAAGAAGAATTAGTGACTTAAATCTTTCAAATAACACCTCATAGCTGCAACATCATCCTCACATCTCACAGTGTTTTCCAAAATAAAAAAAAATTTATTAAAGGTTGATATGATGATCCTTATTATTTTTTTGACACCTAAACACTGACTTACTTGCTTTCCACAACTATTCCCAAGCGTGAGCTGCATCAGTAGTGGCACATTTTGGGCAATATCAGCATAAAATGTGTTCCAAGTACGATGATCAGGCAGCTTCTGTTTTACTCCAAGGGAAGAGATCGTCTGGGTAGCTTGGCTTATGCCACTCAAACTCAAACTGTGGTACCTACATATCATAGCTGTCCAAACTTCCAAAATATTTATGTTATTTACTGGTCAACTCAACCAATACCGATCAAGTCTTATCGAGGAAAGAAGGATTCAAGGATTTTCTGTGACTTTTAGTACTTACTGAAACAGACTAGTCCCACCTGATGGTGACAAGCAATTCCAAAAGATTGAGAATGCATCTAGACCCTACAGAAGTCGTCGCAAGTCCTCCATTGTACCATCCAATCACCTCAAAATCTTTACTTCTGCCATAATACGTGCGGATATATTTCATTACAGCTTCCAGAGCGTTTCCCTCACCTATCCCTTGCAGTGTATCCCCGCTTCCAACACAAGTCTCCCCGAAATGCATTCTCAAGATGCAGAATCCCACAGAATTTGCAAAACAGCTACCACCTCAAGACACGCAATTCCCTTCCCGCTGCTAGCAGCATCCATGGCCATCGAGAAGGCAAAAACACGACCCGTGTCTACTTAAATTAACATGTTACTGTGATCATCGGGAATTATGAAACCGGACTCCTGCACTCCCGCCTGCCCCAGGGAGGTCCCGGTGGTAGGACTGAAAGGCTGAAAGTAAAATAAATCCCGTACCCAATTAGCAGATGTTTGTCATAGCTGTCTGGGTGCTAATAGAACGCGAAAAGAACGCACGCAAGAGGACGTCGACATCTCGGTGTGAGTGGGAAAAGCTGTGGCTGCTTGCAAGACGCCAGCTCCCGGGCAGAACCTTTGAGGTATGGGTCTCCATTCTCAGCCTCAAGAGTCACACGTTCTAGCAGGTATCTCGTGTTGCGTTTGCGTGCTGTGCAGTGCCCCTTTTCTCAGCCAGCGGGAAGTCACCGAGGGAACCTAATCGTGTTCGCGCACGGTTGCGCCTGATTTTGCGCCACCCGGTGCAAACGCCCAAAAACACCCCCCGGGTCACGCATGATGGGCTTCGGGTGGTTCCTTCGATTCGTGTGATCCCGCCAAGCGAGACTTCTTTTGCGACACGTAGGAGATTAATGTTCTCGAGAAGAAAATGCTTCTGGAGTTTCTCCAGTTATAGCAGACAGGAATTGCCGCGAGAGGGGGAGGGCCCGGGAGATTGCAACAATTGGCGTGCTAATGACTAATGAAGCACTTGATTTAGATGTAAAACAAAACAGCAGCAGCAACAAAAAAGAAAAACGGGCAACGTTCTTGTACGTGTTGCGTGTTGGCTTGGCAAAGACGGCAATCTCAACCGATTGCGGTTTCGGTGCTCAACTAGAACGGAACGTCTTGTGGATAAGAAACTCCCAAAGCCACGCTCGTTCCATTCTCACCCAGAGTTCAACGACACGGCACACACGGCAAGACAATCGTATCTCGAGGCAACGCATCATATCACTTTTTCCCACAATCGCGATCGTCCACTTATCGTCAATTGACATCAGCAATTTGTCAACGAAACGTCCGGACGCCACCAAGTCTTGCGTAGGCAAATGCGTAGTAGTGAAACTGCATCACTTTCCTTTCTCACTGTTTGCAAAGGAATGGGGGGGGAAAAAAACAAAAGCAAACCCAACCCCACACCCAGTGGTCCTCATTAAGTCTGAGGCGATCATCGGTATAGAACGAAACAAAAAAACCAAGCGCGTACTCAACGCACGAACCGATGGGATCAAGTGAAACTCCCGGGGACTCAATTTCGTGGGTCGATTTGTCACGGGCACGACTCTTTCTGCTGTAGCCATTGTACATTGTCGCACGCGCGCATAGGCACACACCGATGCTGTCCGCTTAAGCTTTTGGTTTGTTGTTTTTCGTTTTTTTCTTTAATAAGTGTCTGTGTGTAACCATTTCTTCAGACGGACGAAAGATGTCGATATCGTACGGCACAAGCCAAAAGCGTAATAAGCGTTCCTTCTCGTCCCGGCCCCGACGGGCGAACCCGTTATTCCGGACTCTGTGGTCACTGGACGGGGAGGGGTTGGCCTGCTGGTATGATGGCATATCGGAAGGAAGAAATAGTGGACCGGGAAGAGGGTAAATTTTGTTGCATTATATATTGTACGCACGCACGCGGGAGCTTAAGTTACAGGCATGTCCAACTCAAGACGGTTGGGAGCGAAGGTAAGCATGGAATAGACTATTTATCTTTAGTGCGTAATCAGTGACAGGACCACTTAAAAGGTATAATAAAAATTATTAGCGACTCATTTAAATCAAATTGTAAGACTCTAAATATTGTAACGATCGTAGTCGTAAGAGTAAAATCTTCGTTGAAGAGAACATCTCATCATCACAATAAGTAACTGTCTCATACAATCTTAAATTACAAAAATACCAAGGGATTTAGAGCTAAGCTAAGAAGCTTAGCTAAGCAAAGCTAAGTCTAGCTTAAATGTTAAAATATATTATTAGAAAATCTCTTATTCCTCAAAAAAATTAAAACACCGTTTAGAGCCGGACTTTCAACAGTTACAGATACGGAATTTAAATTATGCTCCCAATATCACATTGTTAATAATTTCATAGTAAATTCATAATTTCGTTGGCCCGCTATAGAACAGTACAAACTCCTGTAGTTGCGGCCATATCCTATTTCATTTATGAAATTATTTATTAACATATTATAAAATCCAGCCAATGCCGCGACTCCAAGAACAAACATTTTGATCTTAACTTTTTATTCATTTGAAGCTAAAGCATGCTTTAAGGCCATACAGTAATTAATATACTATTATATCCCTATCATAAGGACACATTGTAACAAGCTTAATGATAGTATTTATCATCAAGAAAAATCATAATGTAATTAATCATGGCATTCAAATAAGCTCCATAGATCATATAAAACCACAGAAAAAAAATATCTTAAATTTTTAGTCCAATACACCAATTAACGTTAAAGGAGCATGTTTGATTCCATCCCTGAGGCTATTAGCTGCTGATGCTACTATCCCTCATATGTTTGACAAGCCTGCAACTTCAACGCAACCGTAAGCGACGAACGTTAGTCGAGCTCACCGGGCTCTGTTTTGTAGCATAAACCGACAGTGGTAGGAAAGAAGCTTGAGCCCGTAAGCACGTTGCCTACACATTCGTAACCCATCCCGAAGCCGTAGTACGGGTTATGCTATTTTCCCGAAGTGGTTGTGCTACTTTCGCGCAAGTAGCAGCTTCGTTTTCGTTCTATGCCACTTGCCCTGAAGGGGTGAGCATTGCATGAAACGTACGCAAAAATGTCCAGTGCCAATCTCGATTTAGGCGTTCATTTCCGCCGTCCAAAATCGCCGCACCGTATTGTGTAGATTTCACATTTTACAAAACCAACCTACCCGAAGCTGACAATAGGGTAAACACCAGGTTCGCTCTGTCCCTCCGATCGCCGGACGAAAGAAAGAGCGATGGTAATTATTTAAAATTTCAAAACACTTTATTGCCCATTTGCTACGGCTATCGACCGGTCAAAAAATGACCAGTAATTGTGAGAACTGCCCGCGGTGGTAAGCGGCTGCGCTCTACACGAGCACGATCTCCGCGAGGTACAATCTCTTTTCTCTGCCCTCCCGAACGATTATGGACAGCGCTTCTGCTGGCGGCTTCACTTGATCCGGTCGCCTCTATCTTCCACCACTCCGCTTTTACAGGGTGTGAAAACGGTTTTTCCGCTTTGTGCGGGGAAAAACGAGGGTCCGGGAAGGTTCACGCTCGCTCAGCATCAAGCCCGTGGACCGTGGTCGATCGTGCACCCTGATCTTGACTTTGAAATCGTAATTTTGCTCCCCCGCTCCCCATTGCTCACACAATTTCTATCCGCGCATGCATTCAGGCTGATAAATGATGATTTGTTGTTTCATAATTTTGTACCCGCGCCATTCGCATTCCTTGACACCAACGTTCGGGCACCACCGATCCCGGCCGGGTGAAGGGCAGTGCATAGAGCATGATGTGTTTATGTTTAGGTTTTCTGCCTGCAGCACTAGCGTTATCTGAACGTTTTCTTCTCCAACTGAAACTGGGTCAATAGAACTATAGCCATAGCAAGAAAGCAAAGGGAGGAGAGAAAAAAAAGCACATAAACACACAGGGTCCCCTTTCTATTCCAGCCCGAAAGTCTTTAGGCACTGGACGGACGCCTCCCTCCAACCCACACACACATCAATAGCACCGAAAAGGGGAATAATGCCTCCCAAGCGGCCAGCGGCCCCCGGACATTAACATCAGATTTGCGATGTTTATTGTTTTGCCCCAGAGTAATCTACGGCGGGCCCATTTCTCACGCCCACTCTGCTCTCGGGCACGGGTAAAGCCACCGCTGCTGCTGCTGCTGCTGCTCAAAATTCGGCATCTGCCAGGTGACCTCTCTCGCTGTCTAAGAAAAACGGTCTTCCAGCTTGCACAAATTTTAATAGATTATTTTGACTTCTAGCCCCGACTGCCCGGAAGGGGGCACGAATTTGAAAAATATGACGCATTTTTTGGGAAAGTGTAATAAATGTCTCGGGCAATTATCCACCATTATGTGCGTTCGCATCTTCGTTGCTGGGCGCATAAATTAAACACTATTGAAGTGAAACGGCGCACGCCCGAGAGGTGCCTGCCTTAATTGAGGATAATTCATTGCATCGGTTTAGATGGTTTGCGCCTCCGGAATTGTACTTGGAAGCGAAGGTTTATGGGGCGTATTTTATCTTTCCATGCACCAACATAATTTCATCGTATCAAGGTATTTTTTTCCACTGTCTAAAGCCGTGCCTTTTATACGCATTTTAACACTGCACCAGTTGCTGAAGTGTTTGATTGTATAATATAAACACACACACCGTAACCTACTTTTAAGTGTCTTTCCCTACACGGTCAATCAAGAGCGGTCCACTTGCTGTAGCTTTGATCGATCCCGATCGATCTCCGCTTCCTCTCGTCATCACCCGCTACGGGTTCGCGCTACACCACCATATATGGAGCAGTGACTTCGATGCAACAAAATCAAACGACTTCAACCGTAAGCGACGAACCCGGTGCGAGGCTTCACCGTTTGCGACTTGCATCATATCATATTTGCGCTCATATCACGCACATAACCCGTCTTTAATGCTAAATGTCAAGATTACGGCGAGCGGTGCATCCCGGTCGTTAACCGCTGCCCTTTATTGAGGCGCACCGTAATGAGCGGGAAGGAAAGAGGGATTAGAAATTCTTTTGTGTCATTCTGCTTGCGGTCTGTGAGATAATGCAACCCGATGCATGCGCCGTTCGGCACGTGTTTGGCTTCCCGGTCTCGGTTTGGTGTTGGGGCTGAGGAGTCAGTTGCATCATCACCTATCAGCATCATCCTCACCCATGGCCGTCAAGGGCAGACCATAAAGTGACCCTCATTGCTTGACCACCGCTTAACGGTTCGGTAATGGTTGAATGATGCGTCTACATTCCCCCATCGCTCTCTCTCTCTCTCTCTCTCTTTCTCTCGGTTTTATGCAATACCTGGCTTTAATCGTTTCTGTTTGTTTATCTTCCGTTTCAGAAACACTACCACACATCATAAATTTAAACGTTTCTCCCGGCGCCTTTAAAGGGGTTTACGGGGGCTTAAACAATGGAAAGAGAGAAAGAAAGCAGGAAATAAAGCTGATTCGATAACAGTTCCGAGAACTTTCTTCGCAAACAAAACACATTAAGAACTGTAATTTCTTTACGTAAACGCCTTTCGTTTTTTCTCTCTCGTGTTCACGGTTCATGTTTATATTTTACCGTTGGGGTGAGGTGTTTTTTTAACTTTAATTAACCCAACAGAGCTTCGTAGTGTTTGGTTTGGAATGTTTTCACCTCTGACCATTGCACGATTAGCTAGGTTTATAATTTTAAACATGTTCTACGGGAAAACGTATCTGTAGTGATTGTAATACTATAAAATCATTTATAGCAGGTCAAGCAAGTAAATGTTTCTTTCGAATCTCTGATCTGATCTTTGTACCATGTGTTTGAAATTAAAACAGTCCAATACTCGTCTTCAAATTTCCATTTTCTTTAAAACCAAAACAGCATTAACCCAAGTTGCCTAAGGATTCTTTAGACTTTACTGTTTATTGACACCATAAACTAGAATAAAATAAACAAAAACTAATTGTTTCGCAGCAATTGGCATCAAATTAAAGTGTGTAAGACTAAATCGAAGTCTTTTTCCTCTTCTTAGGTGGAACAACAACCCCTATGGGGTCAAAGCCTAGCCAGAACACCATTGTGCTTTCTGTGACTAAGTGTACCCATAGCAGGATATTCAATCCTGCGTATTGGGAGCGGCAGCCGTCCGAATGAGATTTGAACCGACGACGGGCCTTTTGACAGCACTACGCCGTTACCACTAGACCAATGAGCCGGCCCTTAAACGAAGTATTTTTAGTAATTTGATTGTTGTTCCATATTTCTATCACAGTTCTATAATAAGTACACAAACTCTGCAAGTTAGTGAAAAGTGGTGATAATTACCTAAAACCTAATTTGAGACTTTCACTGACATTTTCTCGCAGCTGTTCTTAATCTTTTCGTATAACTAAAACAGATTGTTCAAACGGAACGGTAAAATACTCACCAACTACTCAAGCGCTTGCTGTTTTTTTTGTTTTCATCATGTCAATGACCTCAGAATAAAGAAAAAACGTCACGAGAAATTCAAATTAAACATCTACCATACTATTTACCACCGCCTACATGGCCGCTATCTAACTACAAAAAAGCGACCCCCCACGATCAAATAATCATTCTTATGCTCTCGGTGAGTGTCCCCTCGATCTGAGCAGATAACAGCATGCTAATTACAGTGCTAATAATGATGAAGGTTGAACATACACTCACACAAAACAGATCCACCTGCTCGCACAAGGCGCCCTCGCTCAAGTGTCATTAAGCGCCGCCATTACAGTTGTTCAAGTCTCAGGGTAAGCAAAGCCCTCTTAGAATATTTGCACTTCAATTACAATGATTCTTACATTGCTGAAGATCACCCACAGGCAGTGTGGTTCTTTGGTGTTGGCTGGGGCAAGAGATAAAGAACGCAAAAAAACATCCCATTCTCCTTTCTCTCAATGTCTAGTACCACCCCCCCCCCCAAGAACCGAAGATAGAAAGAAAGTGTAAAAATTCTGCCCATTATCCCCACCACCTTTCTCCTAAAAGTGATCCCTGTAAATTGCAAACCTGTGGGTCCATTTGAAGCTTCCCGTGTGGTGCTGGTGTGATCGTCGCTCCCCTCTGCTTCAGAACAAACCTTCACCGGTGAAAGCGTTTTTCTCTTCGAATTGCAAACCAAATGAGAAGCAGCAAACAAATCATAAAATAACAGAAAATAGTCTCCCAGCTCCCGATGGTGCCACGGCCACTCGGCAAACGCCACAGACGAAACAGTTATCTTTTGCGCCCGTTTAACGCAAATTGCTTTTGCGCTTGATTGTTTTGTGTGCCCATGTGTACTGACCTTTACAGTTTTGTTTGCTGAAGCTTCCCGCGAGCAGAACTGTTCTGTTTCAGCGCTAATGAGCTACGATTTTCGCAGCATTTCTTTCAACAGCGGTAGCTCGCACGCCCGTCCATCGGAGGGAGGAATTCCCACACGGAGCCCGAAGGTACGGAGGAATAGCGGACAGTGCTACTGCAGCTTCCACAAGCAAAAGACTGCGGTCGCCGGTCAGTCAGGGTCACGGGATGTCTTTTCTGTCTTCGCATTTCGCTAACGGCTTTTGCTGTTCCCGCGCCATCTTGAAGAAATCTTGCCCATGCTCAGCCGTATAAGTAAACATTTGAAATTTATCTTGTATCTGCCGCACCTAGAATATCGTACAAAAACACACACACAACATCCAAAGCAGAATAGTGTAATAATTCTTGCTCAAGGTGAGGGAAGTTAACTGACAAAATGTCAAAACACTCTCCACGTTATCCCTCCCGCCATCTGTCACTTTAAAGCTCATAAACGTGCCCTCGGTACGTCAACCCTCGACCCGGGAGGTCCGCAGCAACTGCTTTCTATGCTCCCCTGTCTCCCGTTTCCGTTAATCAACGCAATAGCCAGCGCTCCACGACGATCGGTGCGAGATTGTTAGCATAATTTGTTCATTTGTATGAACTTTCCATGCCTGCAGGTGCAGTTCTGGCCGGACGCCAAACGCGCGTAGGCTGAAGATGACCCCGAGCCCCGAACGGACGAACGAGGCAACGAAACGCCAGCCGAGAAGAAATGGCCCATCGAAACGGTGCCTTACGGTTCTGTGGGTGCCCTGGACCGCCCAACGGGTTTTATGCGATGGGCTTTGGGATTTTGGATTAATTACCACACCTTTCCGCACCGTTGGCATTCGGGCGGGGTGGAGGAGCAGGGAGTTTTGATTAGCATGTTTTAGGTTTTGAGGCTTTGCCCTTGCAACGTTCTTCAAACACTGGAATCCACGATGACGAGGGAAGATTTTCGCTGCTAATCACTAAATGGGATCTTCTGCCCACGGTTGTTCCGAAAGCTCCCGTTCGAATGCGATTGATAGAATTGATTTGGGAGGTCTTTTGTAGGAAGGAGAGGCGGTGGAAGATCTTTCCTCCCAATCGCTCCCACAACTCTTTCTTAACGCTCCAAAGAAGAAAGAACCTCCAGGAGAATGCAACGTTACCCTCGCTAATGATTCTCGATTTGAGATCAATTTTGGCCGTTTTGGACTTCTCCATCCTGCTTTCCTTTTGCGGTTTGTTTGTTCCCGCCTCTTCTCCTATCACCTCCCCCCCCCCCC
>KB671921.1:0-12883 GCA_000349105.1 Anopheles epiroticus
TCAGCGACCCGTTCGGCACGAGGCGTAGAGGAGCACAGCGAGCTCGTTGGCTGGATCAAGTGGAGTTGAACCTGTCGGAGATCGGATGCAACCGTGGTTGGAGGACTGCAGCCCTGGGCCGAGTTTCCTGGAAGCGGATTGGCGACCTGGCCATGTCTTTTAGACGTGCTCGGATATGAGCGGGCCAAAGAATAAGAAGAAGAAGATGTTAGTATGTGACTTGTGACGTATTATCCTGTTCATAATGTGCAGTTTCCCAACGCTTACTGGCCTCATACTTCCTCAAACCATGTTGGAACCACCGCCATGTTTCATACCGAAAATCAAATGTTTGGTATGCATTTCGGTATGCAGTTTTCTTGATACGTTTTTGCTTGCTATCCAACTCAAAAACGTTGAATTTGCTATCTGCATGGCATAACGCACTGTTTCAAACGTTTTCGGGCTTTTGTATGCACATCTTGGCGATTGAACAGTGATAAGTCCTTGTTTCTTAATGTGCTTCGTGTTTTTTTTCTTGTTACCATTTGGTAGTCATCTCTCCAACTCACGGGTCACCATTATTGACCTGATAACATACTTGTTTTACAGATTTCACCTGATGAACCACTCAGCTTTCAAACATATTTTGTTTTGGACCACCGTTTTGAGGCGTATTTCGATAAGTTTTACGGATATTAAGCCAATTTACCACCGCCTTAGACTGTACAACGAGGTCCATTTACAAATTCAACCATTTTGTATGGCAATTTGGGTAGGTTATGCAATCATTCTTTCAGTTTTTGCCCTTCATAAGTTTCATCAGTACTCTTTCGACTAAAGGGGCAAAATAATTGAAATTGTTAGGTCAGTTTTAGTCACAGAAGGCTAGATCGGTAGAAGATTAAAGGAACTATGGATTGGCATTATTTTTTGGGAATTGGATTCAATCAAAGCACTCTTGGTGATAGCCAATGTCAGGTGGACGAATACTTTTTGCGCGTGCCTAACATGGATTTTTCTAGTTTTATCGTTTTTATCATTGTAATCCCACTATTTTTGCTGCTTGTTTTTATCAGACAATTGTTAAATGGTAGTTCTGTTATCAAACCTTATCATTAGTTTTGCCTGTGGACGAATACTTTTTGGGCTCACCGTACCTTCTCGCGGGCTGGATTCAATCAAGCTGGCGGGCATGATTTGGCCCGCGAGCCAGGCTTTGCCAACCCCTGGTTTAACTGATCTGGTCAGTACAGGAAAAAAATGTAAATAAAGTTATAAATAAAAATAAAAAGGTGCATAGGCCACTCCCCCTTGAGCGCAACCGTGAGCGCAACTGCAAATTAGAAATCCATTTTAACATTTATTTTGGCAGATTCAGTCGCGCTCAATCTGGACGCTATTTGGCTGTTTACCTACTCGGACCATTTTTTTGCGAAAACATTCATAACAATTGAGTGAAAACCATAAAATGTCATAAATCTCGCAAATATTCATATTCTTTTGAGTTTTGAGCATGGTTTGAAAACATTCATACAACTTTTCAGCAATTATCAAATGTGCTCGCTCCAGTTTTCGTCCATGCTAGATAAAAATGGGCATTTTGAAAGTTTTTGAGAAAACTGACAGCACTGAAAGGCTGGCAGTTTTCTGCCTCGCTTGCAGTTGTGTTCAATGTGGAATAATAAATTAATAATAATATTCCACATTTAATATTTAATGCTTTAATAGATGAAAAAAAACGAAGATGCAACAAAAGTAGATAAGAAACCATGGATACTTTTAAACATAATCATAGTATACCAGGCATTGCGGTTCTTTTTTTTAAAACTAAAAGGACGCAAAAAGGATTTTCCTTACACAAGGTACAAAATGTTCCAAGTTCCTGGTTGCTGGTAAAGTTGCTAACACCGTTCATATGTGGTAGTTAAATGTTCATACGTAATATTATTGTGCAAACAGAAATCCTGCCGATGCCACGGTTGAGCAGCTCGTGAAATGTGAACTTGTCCATGCTGCTAGGACAAAAGACAGGTCTCGCTACCGCACAACTCCTCACGCCTATCCAATGCTATCTGCCTTTTACTGTGGCCCAAAAGGAACTGCTTTTCACTGCTCTGCAATTTGTCCCAACCCTTTTGTCCGGACACGCTGTAATTTCCATCGGCTCAAATGTCCGCACCCAGCAAACGCAACGCCAATGGCACAAAGCGTCTCAAGCAGCTGATTAGCAAACCATCATCAGAACACCAAGCTTCCTCCTCCATTCGGGCAGTGCAAAGGGAAAGTAAATGTTGCACACTGCTACACACCAATGGTATGTTTCATATTTCCGGCTTCCCGTGTTAACATGCATGGCCTTTGTTGGAGTCCCTCTCATCTACGCTACCCCTGGAACGGAGGGGGGAGGGGGGGGGGGTAATGCCGGGTTTCCGGTGCATTCGATCCGTTTCCGATCCGATTTGTCGACGTTTCCAAGACCCAAGCACCCGGCGAGCCGTAATGAATGTCTTCCTGTGTTATGTGTTGCGCACCCTTTTCCGTACGAGCGGGTGGTCCGTCGGCTGCATCGCTCCTGGTCCTGCCTCCCTCCTCCGGTGTTACCTGGTGGATGGAAGGGAAGCTTTTCAGTCCAACACAACTCGACACCTTTCAATTCTACGGAAAGGAATGGCGGTTGAAGGGGTGGATAAGACGTAAATCGCATACACGCTCACCCTCCGGAAGAACGATAAGACCGGTTTGACAAATTGTGTCTTGACATGGTCGGATTTTCTGGCTTGCCACACGTTACGATGGAGCACGAAAGCGGGAATAAGTAAACAAAAGCCACTATCGGACGGTTGGTGGTCCGTGTCGTTCTTAAGGAAAATGCAAGCAGGCGAAACATTAGAGCGTTTGGACAATATTGTAATAGTTGGGAAGCTGCTGCAGCAAGTATTTCAAATGAATATGTCACTTGTGATTGTTCCAATGAAAGATCTAGAATCATTCCGATCGTGTAGAAATTACCGAAGCTTGATTCAAATGCTCCCTGGAAATTGTTCAATTTAAACAAATGGTACCATAGTTCAGCAAATTAGTCACAGCACTGTATCGAAGCGTAAAAGCTTCATTGGAATAGCTTTAAAACAACAATGAACTGTTGTATGCATTATGACCAGTAGCAAGGTGTACTGTCACAAGATCATAAATAATAATACAACCTTTCCCTACAGATCTGACGTCGGGATAGCCAAATAAGGCAGAGTGTAATGGAAAACTTGTGAAAAATTATGTTCCTTGTTCCCTACTACAAAACCACCGAAAAACCGTGGTACGTCGGTTCGGAATCAAATAAGCTACTAAAGCTCTCAGTTGGCAGAAAGTCACTCATTTCACTACTTTTCGCTACCCCTGCTCTACATTTTTAACTGGTTGTGCGACAAACTCACACTCCACCAACCTCTCTTCATTCCCGAACGTTCCCATCATTCTGGTGTTTGGCAAAATATCACTCTGAACATGGGATGCACACTTGCACTCCATCCTACTCCCTTACCCGAATGCTTCCTCCAGCCAAGTGTTGGTAAATTTCCGAACCAAAGGGGAGGAGAGCAAAACGTATACTTTTGTAAGCGCATCGAATATTGAAACGTACAGGTCAAAGAAGGCCTTGGTGTTGATGAGAGAACATTCAATCGAAGCAGGTGAAATTGTTTGTTATAATTTGATGTGAATAGTTGACAAAATTGATAGTGATTTTCGAGTGCAATCAATTGAAGATAAGTGTAGTGAGGGTAGCCGATAAGGCTTAAGTGTGGGCGCATGCGTGGACGCAAAGAAGTTGAGAGAAACCAAATAATGGTTAGTTTATCCTTAGATAAGACATCTGTGTGCAATATGGGTAAAAGTTAATTATGATTGTGATACATTTTTTGGGCAGGGCTGAAAGGTATTGATGGCAGTGTTATGAAAAGATGCCGTCTGATAATGGAACAAATGGACCGAGTATATGAAGCGGACTGACTGGAGGCAAACCGTGCGGGTCCAAGCGGATGTTCGGCAGAGTTTTTTTCCAGATAATTACATTGCAAATGTTCAATTTTACTTTATAAGTGAATGTAGGTTAAGCAATTTCATGTCCGCTTTATTCAACTGGATTGAATTGAAGAAAAGTTTGCTTCCATTCAACTACAATTGTCATAAAACATTCAAGTATAATTTTTATTGCCAATGGCAACGGCTGTGTGCCAGTTCCTCAAGTAGCAAAGAAAGAAAAGCAATGGAAGGGGAAGTATATAATTATATAAAAATGAGTGTATATTGCGAACTAAGCAATGCAGCGCTCACCCCCGTTCACTCACAAAGGCTCGATCTTTGAATGACATCGAACCGAGAACGAGCCATAGATCGAGCCTTCATGAGCACGACTTTTGCCAAATGGGCTGTCTCTACATTTAAAATAAAAATACGTTGAACACTAGTGCCACTTATGATAAAAGACACTTATAATAAATGACCTGCTATAGCAAACTCTGGGAACTTCGTAAAAGTATCTGTTAACAATATCTTGCCAAAAGTGGTTGATTTACCCACAAAATCATGCCACCCGCTTCCTTACCGTTTTGTATTTTATAGCATAGCCTACTTCTCACCAGACGTCAAACAACACATTGTGACAGAAGCATTCACCTCCTGTTTAATGTGGGAAACTTTTTGTAACGCGAGTGTCCCGTCGCTTCAACGGTCCTTAAACTAACAAACATTCATAAAATTGAGCGAACAGATTGAACGTTGGTTCTATCAGCTTATCAATGAAAAGTTCAAATTATGCACAACTTATCTACATCGCCTTGGACCTTTTGGAACGGTGCTGTTGGAAAGTGACCCGAAGTGTGCCAGTACGTAATTGAAGGGCCACTAGTGCGTTTTCAACTTTCTTTCTTCTTTTTCGATGCGATCCTATCGAATGCAACTTGATTTCCATTTTCCCAAAGTGAAAATGCTTCCTCTAGTTGTAAGTAATAGTTTAAGGCAGGAAGGTTTCCGAAAGCTATAGTATTCTTCATACAAATTGAATACTTATGAAGGTTCCATCATACTGAACAGACTTTTATTTCCCTTCTGCTGTTGATCGGCCGTCTGCCCAACACATGTCTCCCCATTATTGCTTTCCGTTTATTTTTCTTATTATGTTTAAATCAATTTGTTTTTTTAAGGTTCCTGGTGGCGTCATCTTTAGTCCGTTCCACAGAACTATGCTCCAAGTCGGATAAATTAAGCTTTGAAGGCTTTCATTCTTTCCGTTCCATTGAGAGCGTAAGGAAACGCACCAGCACGTCGACATGCTCTAATCATTTGCAACAGCAAACACTAAGCACGGCAGGCACGACAGGCCGGTTTAATCTCCAACCGCCCGGCTGCACGCTGCATCACCCGTAGAAGTGCTGCAGAATCATTTTCCCCCAAAAGGAAACCCGGTTCCAAGTACCGGAACCGATGATAGAGAAAGGATTAGCAGCATGGCCGGGCTTCCAGCAATCCGGCACTGGTGTCCGAGATTTTATTTTAACTCCCCATGCCTCCGCCCATGCTTACCAGTGTACCAATCCGTTCCGAACCGTGCTTCCATCATTCAGGACGCATTGTGTCACGGGCAGGGCATCTTCCGAGAAGAACCATCGAACCGTCACCGTCCGGGAGGAAGGATATCGAAACACTGCTACGAATATATTAGCCCGAATTGTTTGTCCCCTTCGTAAGGACCGATAGCTGGTAGGATGAAGGCTGCGGTTAGCATCCGGATTAGGGACGGATGGCTGTCGGAATTCATCCTGTGCACCTTAATTAAAGAGATATGCATCCGGGGTAAAGCGTTACACATTGCGCCACCATTCCTGCCATGTCCGGGCCCGTTTTGTGAACACGACACGTACACAGACCCGACGTGGTTCTCTCCCCAGGCCCCCTGGCCAGGTTTACCTCTCACGTCAAGTGGTCGCTTCGTTTTTGGTCCCCGGACGGCAACGGCATTATGTCGAGTGACAGCTGAGGGACAGGAAAGTGGCCAAAATGGCCAGCTCGTAGCAATAAGCATCCCGTGCGCTCCACTACCGTACCTGCACATCCGGTAAGCCCCGGTGAGCGGATTAAACCTTGCTTGATGTACCACCGTACAAGTACCGTGATCGTGTCACGCTTGAGATAATGCTTTAAAATCACAAAACTCCCTTTGCCCGGACACGCAGTGACGCTTGCCACACGTGTTGCTCGCTATGGCCGGTAATCGAAATGCATTCCAGTGAGCGAAGCCAAACGCGAAGCCAATGGTTTGCACTTTGTTGGGAGTGCAGTGTATGAAGTATGAAGAAGTGCTGCAACTGTAAGGATGGCTTAGAATAATCTCTTTTCCCTTTGCGAATAAGTTTATTATGTGGGAGAGGAGCGAGCGATTCGGTTGAGGTGTTATTCTTAAGCACAATACAGGCAGCAGACCGCACCAAAGGCTAGCAGCGAAGATTGCAAAGGAGTATGCTTGTTGTAATTTGAGCTTGTGACTTTCTTGTTCGTGTTGAAATAATCTCATCAAACAAAATGTATGAGCTGCATATCTTTTTCCAAATCTTTCAACTAAAGAAAAACACACCACAGCGTGGGATAAAGCTAGGACCTAAGCCGTATTCACACGAAGGACTTAAGTCTAAAGCAGGATCAAAATAAATCTCACGAAAAAGAACACTATCGCTCACTTCTAGACAAAGTCATGCAACATGTAATCTGAAGCGTGGACATCGGTATCACTGTGTTAAGTTTTGCCGCCCTTCTTTTCCTTAAAATTTGGCTATCAGCTACAATTTCGAGTACTAGTCTGCTGATGAATTCTTCTCAGCCAATCGTAACGATAGAAATCATTGTCATTTGGACAGAATGTGCTTCCTAGCTGGTTCCTTACTAATCTCTTTCAATGTGAAATCATCAGTTATCAACGAACTTAGCTTAACAATTGCTTGACGATATTACAAGGCACAGAATTAGTTTTCTCGCTTCCTCTCACACGAAAAAAACAATGATACAAAGAATTCCCCCCTCTGCCGGTTATTAGCTAAAGATTCATCGAGTTTAAATGAAACGAGCTTTAACTGAAACGTAATAGAAAACAGATAATTCCAGATCAGAATGTTAATCCATTTACCAATATGTCACTACCGATCCTAAACCAAGCATTTCGATCCAGCGGTTCGGGATTGGGTCCGGATCCCTTCTAGGGATTGGACAAGATTCGTTCATTAACGTCACAATTGTCCTGAGGCTTGTAAGATTCTTATAAAACACCTACAGGTTTACCATAATTATGCCAACCTTTTTTTAACATACATTCGGAACATTTACTTCATTTCGGTATCGAACGAGAACAGTACATATGAGTTGATTGCAGACGTGAGTTGGAGTGACTTCTCGCAACTACTTACTTATTATGAGTTTGAAAAGAACTTCCTTTTGCTGAAGAGTAGCTAATCTTCACCATAAGTTATAATTTAATAAGTGACACAATGGACAAATCTGTCTTCAGCCTGTGCGAGAAGTATAGAAGAGGTTTGTGATAGAAGTTCTTCCTAACTGACTGTTATCTATGATACTAAGGAGCATCAAAATTGATTAGCTTAATTCATAAAAAAAAACTATAACTAGAACTGGAAACAGTACGACACTCACCGACAATCGATCAGAAGGGCATGGTCCGTACGGCCACCGATCGCGATCAGCTGGTCCATAATGCCGCAGGGCACGTTGGCGAACGTATGCTCCGCACGCTGGCACATCTTGGCACCCTCGGACGCACTGTTACGGCAACAGAAAAAATACATCAAATTGTCAAATAGAATCGCATCAAACAAAATTAATTTGCTATTTGCAAAACCCACACACACCTTGGTACCTTTTTGCCCGTAAGCTGCTCCAGGAACGTCAGCGTTGCCACCTCGAGAGCGGCCGAGCTGGACAGACCGCTACCGACCGGTACGTTCGTGTGGATGACCGCATTGAAGCCCGGCACCGGCTGGCGGAAATGAAACATCACACCTTTGACGTAGTTAAGCCATCTGGAACAAAATTCGGTTCAATATTAGACTTTACCCTTTTGTCTCTTTGCCGCAATGCTTTGCGTTAGCTAAACAAAAAGAAGTAATTATTAAAAACAGTTGCTACAAAATGGTGGTAAAATAATTACTTCCTTGTACCGTGCTGCCCGGTTCGTCCTTTTGTGCTGTTCTCCACCGTGTAATTAAATTGACCAAACTAATCAATGGCCCGTATGTTTTGGGCAGCGGTGTGAACAAACACATCAAATTTCAATCCAACAACACTCGTTTTCAATTACATTTACATGAGGAAATTAGCTTTCGGGTGCTTAACGCTCCGTGCGCGCTTCAAGCCCGCTTTCCCTTCGTTTGATTATGGTGCCTGTGAAATATGATCGTAGCGTGAACCACTTTGTTACACTTCCGTGTGCATTGCCGCGCTCACGGTTTCGCGTACGCGCATTTGTTGCTGCGAGAAGAGCATCAGTATAAAAAAAAAACAACAACCCGGGAACACAACAACAGCGAGCAAATAGCGACGAATCATCCGGCGTCGAACGGATTGCAATTATAATGATTACGGATGGTAAAAATGTTTGCGCCACCATGGTTGCCCCCCCCAACACGTTGATTACACGTGGCAGGGGGTGTGAAAATTGAACGACGGGCCAAACGGGAACGATACTCGGTGCGACCGTGCCCGTACGCTACCGATGCTACAGGTTGAAGTTTGCTAATTATAAATGCAATTAACTCGAGCCCACTCAAATTAGTTCTATCTGAATGGGTGCGTAAGATGAAAGGGAGAAAGAAGGACACGGTTGAGGTGAAGGGTAAAGGGAAAGTGATGAAAAGCGGAAGGGGGAGTGGGGGTGGAGGGTTAAAAATGAACGTTCCAATTGTGGCCCAAAGGATGCTGCTCAAACATATGTACCAAACTTAACAGGGTGGAAAATGGGGTTCGGAAAAGGTGGACAGGGTTCAGTAATAATTTGTGGAACACGAGACGGTAATATTACTTTTTAAAATGAATTTAGCCAGGCCTTGTTTTCGAAGGAAAAATGTATTTGAAGACATAAACAAAAGCTTTCATTCAATCAAAAAAAAAGTTCAGGGTTTAATTGTTTCACAGCAGAGGATAATTAAAAACTACTGCCATTTTGTCTTTTTAAACTACCACAACGAACGTCGCTATTCGCTCATGAATATCGTGCGCTGCTAAAGCCATATTTGACATCCACCATCACGACCCTTTTAAGAATTTTATTTCACTAAAGTCTGAAAACATTTCCATTCGAAAAGGAAAGCTTCATAGTAATACTTTACCCTGTATCTCCTACTAGTTTAAATGTTCTGCAGTACAATACAGACTGTGGAGGATTATAGAGAATTCAAGAACCCGGAGGAAGAGTCTCGTTTCAATAGGATTCATCTTTACAAAGTTCCTTAACACAAAAATGTTTTTCCCACTCTTCTAGCTTTGTGTTTCCTTGTGTTTCTTTGTGTGTGCTCACCGGGGCTTCGAACGAAACGATTATGTTCTTTATGCAATGAAAAATTTTCTTAGTAATAATTAACCTTATTTTAACGTAATAAACTTTAAACTGTGTTATAAACGATACTTAGTTTAAACCATTGCAACATTTCCCCTATAAAACAAGGACTACTTTGATCAGAAAGAATTATTTGTTTGATTGATGGATGGAAACTAAGGGCCTGCTCTAAATTTTGGCACTGCATGGAAGTGCTCTATGAAATCCTGTCAAACATGGTCATACATCTGCGGTCATACAAATCAGTTTGTTTTATCTATACACCTCGTGAAACATGTTGGCTATACATCTTGCATACATGCACCTTGATAACAAAAAAAAACATGAGTTGAGTGTTTTGGGGGGAAATGTGATGCCAGATTATCCGAAAATGATAGCAAACAAAATAATAGAAACAATTGAACAATTTTTTGCAGTCTAAATAGAATTGTAAAGCCATTGTGATGGAATGGCGCCCTTTCCTTTTTCAAGGTTTGACTCTCCTTGTATATTTGACGATTTGTATGACGGCGAATTCCTAGAGCACCCATAATACTTGTCGTTGTCGTTTGTCGTATCTGACAGAATTTAGAGCCGACCCTAATTGATAATTTGGAATCCTAATGTTCTACACAAAAGGTGTGCCTATATTTATTTCCGTAGTCAGGATCTTTCATGGGTCTTTTGTTAGCTACTGTCTCTCACTTGGATTGGATTTAGATGCAAGGTACTTTACCATTTGCGAGCCTTTCAAGTGTAGCTTTTCCACATTTCACATTTTTAATAATTCATTGCAGGACTATCAATGAATCAGTACTATAATAGCGTAAAACTATCTTTTACAACTAGGATCTATTTTTTTGAGTGTTATATGTAATATTGAAACGATGTTTTGTTACCCTTTTTCACATCCAAAGGAAATACTTTAAGAAATTTGTTTTCGGGGCCTTTGCCTACTTTGCAGCTCGTTCACAGCTTAATAAAAGCTTATTTGGAAAATACGGCATTGACAAGCAATTAAAACAATCGAAGTTTTCGACCATCCAACGGAAAAGCACTGCATCGCCTCCCCTTTCTCCACCCACCGTTGCCCAATTAAATCACAAGCAATCGAGTAGTGGTGGGTTAAAACAACTTCCCACCAACACTGCAAAGCGGGCACACCTACGCTGGCGTGCGCATTACCGCCTTAATCACAGATAATCACCCGATCGCTGTACGTATCCCCGGGAGAATCCACTGCTAATCCTACCAAAGTGGAAAGCCCGCCCTTGTTTGACGCGTGCTTCCGTGCCAATCTAACCGGTCACAAACAGCAAACAGATACTTAAACTGTGGGTGATGGCGATGCTGACGATGGCGATGATCGCCAAGGCTAGTGCCATCGGTTGTTTTTCTTTCTGTGTGTGTGAGTTGCGCTTAATTTGTCCCTACCTACGTCCGCGAAGCTTGTCGCCACATGTTTTCGCTTCCGCGCCAGTAACGCCGGTTAATTGGCGACAGCAAACGGACGGGTGGATTTGAGCGAGCAGCTGTTGCCGCTGTCCCGGATAATGCACTGCAAACGCTGCACATTGCGGCTGGCTGCTTCCCATTGTCCGCAGCGAAGGTGGACGGGAGGTGCCTTAATCAAATTTTATCTTCCCACACCACGCGGTCACGGGCCCAAATGACACATGTTTTCGCAATCCGTTCCCACGCAAACTCGTTCCTTGCACGCATGCATCGATGCACTTTAGCGGGCAGAGGGAAGAAGGAGAAGGTGAATGTCATTTTGGAAGCTTCCCCCCCCTCCCTCTCTCTCCTCTAAAACTCTTCGTGCAAATCCTGCAAGTGCGAGCCCATGAGGGAAAAATCCGAATTTTGCAAAATCTCCTTCTCCACCACCAATGCGCTCCTTTCTATCTCCGCTGGTGCCTGTGCCGTGCGGCAAATTAATCAATGTTGTTCCAAACCGTGCTGCTTTTGGCACGGGAAAACATTTACCAAATCCCACATGCACATCCGTGCAACAAGCTTTCCCGTAAAACACGCCAAAAGCAAAATCCCGAGGTGTTGCTGTTTTCCTTTACTCTGCTTTTTTTTTTGTTTTCGCGGTTGCCTTCACTCGCGAAAGCAAGAAAGCAGCGCGGAGAACTCACGCCATACCATAACACGCTTTGGGTTTAGTGCAGTGGATGGAGAGCATTTCCTTCTTTCGGGTCCTTCCACTGGTACCTTTTTCCCACCGAATGGACCGAGCGAACAACAGCACGGCATAAATAAAACCTCCCCATCGACAAATATAAGGACACGCTCGGGACATTTGAGCTGGACGATGTGAGCCGATTAGTTTTAGTCGTTCCACTGTACACTCCATAGCAACAGTGCACACACACACACACACACACACGTGTGCTGCAGTAAAAAAAAGGGAAACGCTCCCACGGGGACCATGTGAGAGAGAGAGAGAGAGACAGCTTACGGGGGGCAGCGCACGGCAAGCAGAAAAGTTTGCATGAATTATGTACACGTTTGCACATTCATTATGCGCGCGAATTTTCCGCGAGTTTTGATGTCGTATTATTTAATTTAAATACATGAATATGAAAATGAACGCCAGCCATTTTCCTTCGCGCACGGGAATGGAGAGCATGGAACCGGCATGGGGGAAAAAAAGAAAGAAAACAAGGAAAACAACCCAAACACAGCATCCACCGCACGCTGTGTTGCATCGTGTACCGGTTGGGAAACGGTACGGGCATTTTTTTTCTCGATAGGCACAGTGAGCCATGAAGGTGGTTAAAAGTGTTGATGAATTTTTTCTTGGATTAAAACTGCTTTGCTTAGCGACAGTTTCAGTCCTTTCAATTTTAGCAAACAAACAAAAATTCGTTTTCTATTTTCTGGATCAGTATAAAGTTTTTTTTTATTAATAATGGCAACGTTTTAAAGTAAAGTCAGTAATGAATTTAAAGCTTTAAGTGTTTTTATAGCATGTATTCTGTTTGACGAGCACCAAGTTACGCATCAATGTTTCGTTTTCAACTCAATTGGGTTATTACAGGGTTTCGAATCATAGAATGGAACACTTGTGCCATTCGGTGGAATGCTTCAAGTGGTGAGTGGAACATTGCAACGATGCTATGGAAGTTTGCAATCATATAAGAGAGTCGTTCAAACCCGGAAACCAATGCTAACCTCCATTCTCCTCCTCCTCCTGAAGCTTGTCACTTATAAAGAGAGTGAGAGTTGCTCAAATGTAAATATATAATTAGCACATGAGAGTCTATCATCAATTAAAAACTACATGTGACTGTATTTTGATACGGA
>KB671921.1:19762-64120 GCA_000349105.1 Anopheles epiroticus
TGATAGTTTTCATGCATGAATAGAATGATGGAATATCTGATATATCTGGTGGATTATTGCTATCTTTGATGTAGTTTTTAGAGTATGGAACACATTTAATTTCTTTTACATGCCTGTTTATCAAAAGTGATTTCAATTTCATTACCGGTAGGTGCAAGTTTAGGCCTCCTTCATCCTTAGGTAAGGCAAGCAGTTGCATTGATATTTTTGGACCTCCTTTTGACTAAAGAAATGTTCCTAACTTAGATGTTATAAAAGCTAAATGTTTGTTGTTTATTGACAACACTGATCCAACAAACCACAACCTCAATGTTAGGAAGGTGTGTGCAATAACCATTTTTTTGGTAAATATTCAAATCTCTTGTGGCATGATGGCATACTATTTGGGAAAATTTGTATGTGGTTCCTTCCCAGTTAAATTTTATCGATAGTCTTAGAGAATTTGTGACCAAGTGATATACCAAGAATTTTAATTTTATATGTGTTTTCTTGCAAACGTTGTTAGATTAAATGTTCAATGAAATTTAAATATTCTGTGGGAAAACCCCAATCGGCGTATTCAGTTACTATTGATGTTTTTGTATACTCCGGAAACTACCAGTTTTCTGCCAACAGTAAACGCTTATTAATTCTTCAATTAGTGTTCTTTGTAAGATAAAAAAAAACATAATTTTGTAATGGACATTTGTGCAATTTGTATGTGTTTAACAATAAAGTTCGAGATTTCTAGGAGTAGGGAGACAAAAAACCCTTTTCCACAGAGCCTCCAAAGTGAAACTATTATCGAGTTTTTAAATAATTATCCTGAGAAAAGAGCTCCAATTATTCAAGTAATTCATTCAGTAAATCATGCAAGTAATAATGCATGGAATATGTAAACTTGTTTTCGAAATTGAATTATCTTTCATTGTTTGCATTAAACAGTAATTTTGCTTTCACAGTAATTTTGCTTTCACAATCCGGAAGATTTCTGTGAAAATCCTTTTCAATGCGAATCAATTCCTTTTACCGATTATCTAATATTCAAACATCAAATCCACTCAATACGGCAAGTCCACTTATCAAAATCCTCAGTCGAGGCGTAATTTAGCTTATCTCTGCTTAAACGCCCGTTCCCTTGCCCAAGTAATCCATACTTACACTACACTGCCCGACAGTATCAAATGCATCGTCGGATGAGTAGCTCACTGAGAGTACTAATAAACACTCGATCGATTAGACAAGCTGCCGCCCTGCCTGCCTATCAGCCCTCCACCCTCTAACCACCTCCGATCCCCTTCACATCCCTTCCGCGATACAGTCATAACGAATTGGGATTAGAGCGATTGAAGCGGAACGGGTGTAAGCCATTCCGGGTAAGCTTTTCTATCCTTCTGCTGATTGACGAGTGGTTTGCGAGAAAGGATATCGGATCCCAAAGAAGCTTTTATGCTCAACACACTTTCCCTCCCCGGACCTCATTGGTTCCGATGCGGTACTGCCGGAAAAGCTGCAACACGTGTCTTGCACCAAGCGACAAAAGGGCCATGAAGTAGCAATGCAGCAATTTGCATGGCCCTATGCATGATCCATTGCCTCCGAAATGCAAAGACTTAATGGTTTTTTTTTGGCATTACATTTCCCGTACACCCTTTCCGATTCCAACGGGTGAAGGGAGAATGTTAAGCCGCCCCAAAACAACCTTTCGGCAGATTCGTCGAACATTTCGACGGGGGGCCGAACCGCCGGGTGATAAAAATGCCAACAAGTGTTATTCTTTCATCACTGCACCGCACATGGCATGGTGCGAGGGAGGGGACAGATAAATAACGACCCTTATGCTCGCGCTCCGATAAGGCTTCATCGGGCTGTCGGGCTGTGGATTGGTTGACTGGCTGGTGTTGATAAATCGATTCAAATAGAGTAGAGTGCGTTAATAGCACCTTTGGCAAATGGAACCGGACCACCCGCCGCTCGTAGATTTCCGCCTTTATTTTTCCGCCCTATTGATGCTCTTCCTTCCTCTCCCCCCACCAATCCGCCCCAAAGGGAGGAAGTTCATTTACAGCAAACGTTCGCGGGGAATGTTTTTATTACGATTGTCTATTCAATTTTCGGTTTGGTTCGAATTGGTACGGGCTCAGTTTTATTGCCACCGGCGGAGGAGTACGCCGACGGGAGATAGGTGGCAACGGTATGCTTGTTCTGGCGCATGTAGACATAATGTTTGACGTACCGATAAGCGGTCGATACGTTATCAGGTCTGAAGTAGGAAATTAAAAGACAATTTATAGCTCTCTGTATTACCCAGTGCGCACATTGCATATCTTTAGGGGCATACTGGACAGAGCAAATGATGATTTGTACTCATTTCGATGGACAATAATAATACCAATGTTTCTGCTATTGCATTAAGGACGAGAAAATAATCTACATAAAGTATGGTAAAGAAATGTTTTTTTTTTGTTTACTAGCCATTACAAAGAAAAAGGGAACCTAGGGCTTTCTGTGACTTTTGCTACCTAATGCAACAGGCTAGTCACACCTGATAATGATGAGCGGACCAATGATGGGGATCTATGTACGTCCAGACCCTGCGCGCCTACCATTTGTAAAACCATTGAACCAATTTGTAAAAGGGTAGTCTGCTGTAAGTGTCACCATTTAAACTCATTGGTAATCGTACGTAATTAGAAAAATAAATGTAACCTTACATTGAAAACGAAATCCCTATTCCCATTTCAACCCATTTAACGTCGATTCAGCATAACGGAACAAATCTGTCTCGAGTGCACACTAACGACTACACACACACACACACACAGACAGTTATACTTACCATCGGCAGGACGAAACCATCGTTATAGTCGATGTGATCCCCGATCAGGTTGACCCGGCCCGGGGCACAGGCGGCCAGTTCCGGCTCGGCACCGAACGTGTTGCGGAATGTTTCGATTGATGTTTTAACAACCTCATCAAAACTAATTACTCTCGACAGCATTTCGATGTCCTCCTGGTCGGAATTCCTGCGAAATGTATGTAATGCGTACGGTGCAAGGATTAGCGCTTGGAGTGTGGTACGTGTTAAATGAGCGAAAAATGACTGAAGTTCCAGCTAGGACCCGTGCACTGTAAATAGAACCCAGTAATGACCTGCGGGAATCGACGGTACATTCCCGTGGGTGAACAGTATATTTTTCCTTGCTGTTGCCAATTAACGTTTTTTTCCGTGAAATGGGATGCAAGGGCAATAATTTCCAGAACGCAATAAAATTTAATGATTTCTGGAAAAAGGGGAAAAAATATAGCAAAAAAAAAACGTTTTCAATAACGTACGCACACATGTTTACTTCCTACTAATAGTAACGAGTAAAATAGCACAACTGAGTAATGAGAAAAAAGCAACATGTAGCTCTACCAACAAACCGCGGGCAAAACAATAGCAACATTTCCCTTATTCAATTAAACTTTCGCTCTTGCCACGTATACACACATCGCAATCAATCAAGCAAAGTATACATCCAACCAGAGCGTAAATTGACTAGGCAATCTGTTCTGGGTTACCCGTTCAGCAGCAAAACAGCGCACTCAAACGCTTCAATTAGTCAATGCTTTGGAAAGGGAACAAATGCCATTTCATCTCTCTCGCTGGTGTCAGTTAATTAATGTATTCAGTTCGCACTTTAGCTTGTGAAGGAGAACGCTTGACGCCAGTCATCATAACCTTGTCATGCACCATACTAGCTATACATGAAATAATGAAACCTGGTTGCGATGGTTCAGTCGCCGTGATTTGTTCGATTTTGTGGCCCCAATCAAAGCACGGTGTGAAATAAACACAGTAACGCACATTGTACTTTCCAGGTTGACTTTCACTTGCACGTAATTTGTTTGTTTGGTTCTGTTTTTTCACGCCGTGTCACACGATCACGAGCAAACCGCGCTGCACTGGAGCCACTGTGCGGTACGGTTAGCAGATATCAACTGGTGCCGGTTGCAGATCAAAATAAACACATCCAGCGTGTTCCCTCATCTCACATGGCGCTCCAGCTGACACGTACCAATACTAGAGCGTTTGTTTGCATGGTGGTGCGGACGATTAGTGCACAAAACCACCACAATGCTGCCGCTGGAATTAAGATAACATGGAACACACAGACACGCGAAACCTATTAAGGGCAAACCATAATGCCTGTGTCGTCAGTTGCCGGCGCGGGTGAGTACGGTGCTTGGTGTGCAGTCCTGTCAGCACACCGACCAGACGGTCTATCAGCTGGTGTGTAAGGCTAGTGTCGGGTTACGTGTACATTACACGTTATCAAATTACTTTTCAAGTGGCCAAGATTGATGCGGATGCTGGTGGGGAGGAAGAGTGCATAATGATGAAGACGTTATTAGATAGCGAGTGGATTTTTTTAAACCATCAAGATTTGTGCTTGTCTGTTTAAAGTATACTGTAGTGTTATTAAACACTAAATCAACAAAAAAGGCGAAATACATAAAAATCGGAGGGAATCACCAGGATGGAAATTGTAAATGCTTCAGCGCCTAAATGTAGACTATACGCATCGCCTCAGCGAACCGGTACACTTCATGTAGCGTGTAACAGTGAGGTACGAAATGAAAGCACCATAAGTAGACTGAACAGACAATTATTTAAAATTAATGATAAAAAATGTAGTTTTTACACAACATCAGAAAGAAAACATGAATTTATTAAACATGTTTGTTGAGTTTTCAGAATGTGGCACAACAATCGCTGTAATATATTTCAACTTCGATTTTGATATTGTATGTTCTACTCGTAGCGCTGTATTTACTTGAACCTTAATCACTCTTTCCTGAGCAAAGCTTCCAAATAGGTTAATTATTATTTGAATTTTTCGCATAGAAAATTCTACGTTCACTTTGGAAATGTTGCCATGCCACAAATGTTGTCCCTTCACTAATTTCTCTCCATCGAACGAAAAACAATCGATTCCAATGAAGGATAATGGAAAATATAACTAATCGGTAACCAGGGAAAACCCAGTGTGTTAAGTCTAATAGAAATTTCAATAACTTCCCTACCCCATTCTCCTCCACCATCTACTTTTGTTTGCTCCCTATTGAAACGATTTACCATCTCACATTTTGCTGCAAAACAAAAACTCACCATTCGCTTGAGCGCATACGTCGCTCTGCGGTGGTTGCCAGCTTTCAGAACGTAACACGTGATCAAACACAATTCCAACCAAAAAAAAAAAAAACACGACACCAATAATGGATGGCATGTGCTACGTTCTCTTCTTCCCCCAAGATCCCACACAAATCCCCGAGAATGATTGGTACGGGACACTTTGTACCAATTATTCGCATATTTAGTATCTAATTTGTGAACCGCCTCGGTTACGGGGTTTCTCGAAAATCAAACGGAAGCACACGGCCCGTGGATGGGTGCAAACATTTCCATCAAACCGAACCGAACTGGCCAACTGTTGCCTACGCTACGATTCGTTCGCAATCGAACGCGGAAAGTAACGATTTGAATCCTATTAGCAGCGGTATGCCGCTGTCCGGGAAACACGCTGTCCTTCGAAGGTCCTTCGCGCGCGCGCACCCAGAACGCAACCCGTCGCGCAAACCGTTTCGATACATATATTCAATCACAAGCAATCCCTTCGTCTCTCGGTACTGTGCGCTTGGCCGGAGGGCTGTGCGGCGGAACGGGGGTGTGTCATCGAACCAGAAATAGAAATACTGTGCTCCACAAAGGACACACTTTCACACGCCCGATTGGAGCTTCCCTTTTTTTTCCTTTTTTTGGTTTTTCCTCTCACTGTACGTGATTCCGGTAGGGACCGGAAGGACACAAAAAATGATCAAAATGAAAGAAAAATACTAATCCTCGTTTCGAGCGAATCCCGGCGTCCCGTGCTCCCTTCGCTTACCCTGCGAAAATATCAAACCCGTCATCCTTGCTCGCTTGCGTACGTTCCGGTCGTAAATCCTGTAATTTATATTCAATTTCATTTTCCACAATTTCGGACAGCAGGCGCCCACTGTCATCCTTTCACGCCGCCCGTGCTGTTTTGCTGTTTCTCCTGTTCCCCCTTATCTGGTTTTTGTTTTTTCGCGCATATTTACTGCTAAAAAAACTGTCCTTGCTGTTCGCGACTTTCGCGCGACCAATTTTCAGTGCGTATTTGGCATAAAAATGATTTATTTATTCTCCATGGTAGCGTCGCCTGTGTAGTGTCCGCGAAGCATCCTCATAGCGACGATGATCATGAGGTTGACGTAACGCGGCCCGAGACCGACTCCAAGCCCTTTCGATGGCATTCGTCACCCGGGAGACGGGTAACCGTGGCCGGTTCGCAGCAGCGGAATATACCATGACAGCGACCGTTCCGGCAAAGGAAGCGAGGGTGCAAAAGGTACCAAATATTCAGCGGAATTGGTCCCAGTTTTTACATCAAAAGGAAGCCGATCGGATGGTTGAAATGGGCATTGACATTGAAATTGGGTACGATTTTTACTCATTTTCACGATAAAAGGGTATTCGTTGAAGTTCACTTTCAGCCTCCAATTGTAGCCCTTTGCCTGCAATTTAAATTGTGTCCGGTTCAACATAAAACATATGTTGACGCACGAGGCCACATTTACGAAGTGACCGTTTGCTTACGTTGGGTGTTTTTGTGTGTTCTTTGTTTTTCCAACTTTACACACAGCGAGCTATATCTAATCTTCTGCGTCATGGCATTAAGCGTCTACCACGAAATAGAAGAGCCTATTTGCACAATTTGCCTATTTGCTGGTAGGTAGCTTGTTCTCGCTACAAGTCTCAAGCGAAAGAAAGCTCTGTACACGGACGGCTTACGGTACTATCTACTTTGCTCCGTTAAAGTTAAAAAAAGATAAATGAGCCCAAAATAAGCTAGGGTTATCACTACCGGAACCTGTACGAATTTGAGCTTGTTTCAGCTGTCTTGTGAGTGAATTCAAGGCCAACGACGCTTAAAAAGTTCATTAGGATGGGGTCTTTCAAATACGTGAGGATTTAAGTTTTGTTAAATTGCGATTTCTTTTTATGCATTAGATCAATTTTCATTACAAAGTACAAGTTCAATATCCTTACTGATTGCTATGATTCTATTTCATCTACTTTCTTCTTCATCTTGTTGCTATTATGTTTCTTCTTCTTGTTCTACGAAACCGTAGCTTTACTGCATCTTGACAAGATCATAGCTGCGGTGAAGAAAATCCTCACGAAAACTCATCGTCACGTCAAGCTGGTCCCCGCGGGCAATCGTGTTGCTCTTCGTGTCGTTGTTTTGTTCGCTTGTTAATTCTTACTGAGCAATTTTTATTTTAATATTCTTCTGATATTTTCTTCCTATCTTCATTTTCTGTTTTTCTTGCTTTTTCTTTCGTTTTATTCCTTTCCTTCCTTTTTAAAATCCCATAATTCGGCTCTAATACATATTACTCTTTTCTCTTTTCATCTCATATTTCTGCTCATCTTTATTTACAAGTTTTTAATCTTTGTTTTCTTGTTTCGTTTTCCTCACATTCATTTCATTCTTGTTTTTTTATTATTTTTATTATTATTATTATTACTATTATTTTTATTATTATTATTATTGTTATTTTTATAATTATTATTATTATTATTATTTTTATTATTATTATGATTTTTAATGTAATTTATATTATTGGGTTTACTTTCTGTTACTTGCTGTATACACATCAGAATAGTTCCTTTTGTGCATCATGTGGCCTGTCAGACTGAAGTAAATTATTAGTATGAAATAGTACAGAAGAATAGAAACAGAATTTAAGGCCGAGCATAGCGTTTTGATTAAATATCGTTGAAAGTTTTATGATATAGATAAAAAGCTGTGTGACACATTATTTAGTTTTCTGTCATACTACTACGTGACTAGCAAGGTAGCATTACAGCAAATATGAGATGAAATTACGATTTTATTTATGCTCCAACTCATACATCACGCCGGAAGCAAACCAATCTCAACAAACCAAACCATTATCAACGAGTGCGGTAAACACAACAATATATTTCTACTGCACGCCCGATCTCAAGTTACCATCGAGCACACCATAAACTGGGCCACTGGGAAACTTCCTTCTTCCAGTAACGAATACCGGATGCTTCCATCACCGCTCGTCTTTGGTCCTCCACAACGAAGAACGTAAAGCTGCACTCCGTGTCATTAAGTCGGCCAAAAGCGCTACTTCCACTGCAGCTCCCACCCAATCCCACCGATCTGGCAAAACGGAATGTGAACGATTTGACGTACCGTGTCGTACGTACGTCGAAAGCGAAACCGGAACACGCTGGTGTACGACCTGCCCTCGACGAACAGATTGATCCTTGACGCTCACGGTGAAGTTCAATAGCGAAGCGTATGCGTTGCATATGCAGCGCCGGTACGTGCCAAAGATTCGGAACAGGTTAAACCAGTAACCAGTTAAAGCACTGGACGGCGTGACGCATGACCGGCACCGGTAGCTGGGCCTGTTGAAACTACAGACTAGAGCGCGAGAGGAAGGGATCAAACCGTACCACACCCTTTCCCCGCAGCTAAGATTGTGCGCGAGATGCGAGCGCACCAAAGGAAACCCAACCACTCAAGGGCACTTGGGCGTTGGTGCTAGTGGTACCGGTTTGTACGGTCTGGTGGTGGCTGGTTAGGCACCCGACCACTATTGAGCTGGAACTAAGCTTTGCAACAAACTTAACGCGTCTCGCGCCACCGCCGCCACTCTGCCGGTGGCCCCCTGACCGGGTTTTACACGCGTAACGTGTAAACACTAAACCCTTCTCCTCAACACCCCGGACGGCATGCTGGCTGTTTTTCACACGTGCCCGCACGCTGTTGCAAAAGATGATGGTGCGATAATGCATCACTCCATACAGGCAGTATCGCATACGATCGCGCGCGTTTGGCGTGGGGCGTTTTTTTTTTACGCCCGTACCATGACCTGTCAAACGAGATGCCGAGCGTTGAAGCGGTGACCGCTGACCTGTCAACGCCGGGACCGCTTAAAAAGGCCTTCACGGCTAAAGATGGGTTGAGTGTTTTTCAGCTATTTTTTAAACGTTTTCTAACCGCCACGGTTATTGGACGACCCACGTTCGGTGGAGGAAGGTTAGCGCGCGTCATCGCTATCGAACGATCGGTTTCGATTGTTATACACTTCCGTCATTACAAGAGCAATCTCGTGCAAACAACCTGTTGCAAAAAATGGAACCGATTGACTGCAACGAATCCATTAGGTATGCGTGGTTGCCCCATCTGCTGGCGCTGCTGCGTCCGGCGGACGGCTGGGGAATACGAATAGCGTGATTCTAATTCTAATACGGTGCACATTAAACGGTTTGACGTGATCGCCGCCGCTACACGATCTCTGGGTGTTACCAGGTGCGCAAGGTCGTTTACATGTCGAGGAGTTGATAGGGTGTTGGATTTGAATTGGATTTGATATTGTGGCTACCGACCAAAAACAGCTTTTGCTTTTGATATTACTCGATGGGATTTTAAATGTACCAAAACAGATATATTATATTTTAGATATATCAGTATAAGAGAGAATTTTAAACCGCATATTTTTCTTGGGTAGCATAAAAACCCTTGTAGGGTCTGTGGTTAGCTGTACCCTTAGTAGGATATTAAATTCGAATTTGATTCGATACATCGCCAGACCTTTAGATACAAGCTTTGGGAAATAGCTAGAGTTTTAAAACGTTAATGTTTGTATCAAAAGGACCTGTAGTTATAGGTGGTTTGTTACAATATCTCACTTATACTAAATTTTTACACCACACGAATCCACCGTAAATCCCATTCCATCCTTATCATATCTAAATGACATTTCCTTTCATGTGAAAGCACACAACGTCCCATACTCCGTGAGTACCATTTCGAACCGCAACGAACATCAAAATAAGTTAGAACTTTTTATTCATTCTCGAAGAAAGGTTTCGCTCACTTGGACAAGCCATCCGCTGCATTGAAATTAACATTTGCAAAACATCTCGAAGATATGATAAACAGAGGTAACATGAGTATGAGTCTAGTACATAAGATGAAGATCGAGTTTAGTAATTATCTAAGCTTTAAAACCTTATTCAAAAGCAATTTTCATATGAATTCTGGAGTAAGGCTCGACGTTTTATCGAATCCCATTCCGACCGCTGTCGCCCCCATACCTCCCCCCCCTCCCCGCCCCCATAGGATTGACTATCCTGCTATGAGTACGCTAAACCACAGCCCTCGGTACACAGAATTAACAATCTTGATATGGATAGGTGCACTCAGCATAGATTAAACCAAAAGAAACTCATAGAAAGAGCCAAGAGCACATTGATGCTCTGGTTAGGCCTTGACCCTACAGAGGTTGTTTTGCCACCCAGGAAGAAGATTTTCCTACGTGTATACGCGTCCTGCGACGAAATTCGTGTAATATTTAAATGTATGTGTTTAATTACGTTGTGAAACCAACAGCAGGGGATGAGATTGTCACTTAAATAAATTAATAAATAATTAAATATAAAATACACGAGTTGAACAGGTTTTCAATCACATTAGTAGTGGAAAGTGACATTAAGAAAAAAAAAACGTTTGGTTGTGGACAGTAGTCAATATACTGCTAAAAGCTATCTTGCTGTCTTTAGGATAAAGATATTAAATCTTTTCCCGAAAATTGGAGCATGGTAAAATAAAAAATCACAAAGTTGAATTCACGAGTATATTCCCTTTTTCGTATAAAAATATCTGTAACAAAGCTTTTAAAAATTGTTGTACCTCTAGTGCTACGTAAACCTGCTTGCTCTTTATCAATCCCTAACTATTTGCATCGATTTCACTCCATTCTAAACCACCGAGCAAGCAGCATATCAACTATCCACTTGTCATTTAGTTCATAAATATTGAACGTCTCAATCGACGAGCGTTTCAGCTACCTTATCCATCATCTCCAAACAAATGCAAATTGCATTCGACAATAAATATTGAACAGCATCAACGGCCTGCGTTTGCAACAGCAAACCATTAGGGCATTGAGTTTGAAGACAAAACACCTTTGCCCCCCCCCCAGGCACAAAACACATTTGCCAACACCTTTTGCTGCGCCTAACTGCCTGAAACGACAACAAAGTGCACACGCATCAATGACCATGAGCGAACCACAGAGTGGAGACGATGGGTTGCAACTGGCCGCTGTGCACTCGTAACCCGTCCGCCTCTTAATTAATTTACTGGCCACCAAATAAATCTTCACTCGCTCGGTGCGAGAGATCATCTTTGCGAGCGTCGCGTATCGTCTCCCACTCGGATCAGCAAGATACACACGCACACCCTTGAGCATCGTTCCCCGGTCGCGAAATGCAGCGCCTTATCTAGACGATCTCGTGCATTTTTTTGTTTTTTTTTTTTTTGCTTAGCGAAAAGAAGGCAGACCCAGACGAGCCAGACTCTCTTCGCCGTTGCGCTGCTGTGGTTCAAACGGTCAAGGCGGTGGGAAGCGAGGCATGATTTCGTGGCGACCAGCACCACCCATCATCCAACCTATCGGGCTTAGGCGAGCATGCTCAAGCTATTGTTATACAAATGCACGTGTAGATCGAATGACATAAAAAACAAGGAGGGGGCGAGGGGTTCGGGCGTTTTGTGGGCCAGAGAAAGAAAGGCAACAGATGCACCAGATCATAGTGGGCGAATGGCCGTGCGTGAATGTTTGCGTCCCTTTGCTCACGAACCATTCGGCACGATTGGGAGGCAAACCGATGTGACTCTCGTTCGGCTGGCTGGTCCACTTGCCAGCGATGACCAGAGTGTCTCGTTATCCATCAGCGGTGCCGGTAAGGTTCGATTGCTTTCTGTATTACAAACAGTCGGTTGGCAACAGTTCTGAAGAGTGTGCGAAACGGTGTGAAGTGTGCATTTAAGCTTTACCAGAAGGCTAGCTTCTTGCTTCCTTTTCACGTGATGTGTCCGTGTGTATCGTACCGCTCGGTGTAAGAACATGCCGTCATCTACACGTGCGGCCAGGTGCGGTGTCTTCTAACGGTCTCGAAGAAGCTCGCCGCAATTCCAAACGAAACAACCCACCAACCACGCCGCTTTGCTGGGTGGGAGAGATTTCTTAATTGAAATCTTTGCACCCCGGAAAGGTGCAGCCATTCTTCGCCCAGCGTGCCGAGCGGTGTTGCGCTCGAGCATTCCCTAGATGCTACCGCGACCGGCGGGAAGTTGAATCGAACGCAATCTACAAACCCATCCCCCGTCCCTCGCCTGCGGAGCCGTCAAATGGCGATAAAAATCGTACGTCAAGTAGTGTGTACTTCTGCCAGCCGGCGAGCTTAAGGGCGAAGTGAAATGAAATTCTCGCTGAAATCGTGCTGAAAGCTACCGCTGATAATTACTGGTGCTGAAAGTGTGAAAAGCGGCGTAACGCCGAGTGGGAGATTTCCCAACGACAAACCGGGTAAGTCAGATCGGAAGGGGCTTCGAGGTTTTTCCGAGGCGAGGCGAAACGCTTCACGTGATGGGTCTCCCGGGCAATGTGCGTTCTTTCTGTACCTTTCCGACCCTTGCCAAAAAAAAAAAAAAAAACAAAACCAACGCGGAAGCAATCTCAACTGCCAGGGCTGCAGGTGAACGTAGAAAGAACATCCGTTAGGCCGGTATTTAAAATCGCCGTTTTGCGAGGACGCCTTGGTGCACAAAATTACGACATCCCGACACCCCGACACACGGTTGCGCGTTCTGAGGCGTGTAAATTATTTTCTTACCGTTTTGTTTTTAGAATCTCACAAGCCTCTAATCTAACGCCCTCGGTGCTTGGGTGGCATGGGGCGAAAGGGCGTGTGTGTGTGTGTGTTTTTTTTGTTTGGCCACATCTCGACCGGCCGCTTGGGTAAGTCGCCTTTGCCCTGTAATGTGGTGCGTTGGAACAGTGTGAGCGTGTGTCTTGCGGCTGCTCGGGCGCATATTTAATGATGCATTTTCTTTGCATTTTTGTTGTGTGAATCAAGCCTTCCGGGGCGGAGGTGCGAGCACATAAAAAGGGGAGTTTGTTGTGGGGTTAAAAAAAAAACAGACATTGCTAAACAAATTGTGACCCTTGCTCATGCAAACTGCGTGATCAATTATAGTTCTTTTTGTCTTGTGTAGGTAAAAGTGATCTCACCCGGCGAGGGTCAGCACACAGATGAGTGCATGAAACCTTTCAAGATCATTTATTTTGTGAAGAAAAATAACACCAAACCAATTAGCAAAGTAATTAATTTTAAGGTCACCTTTAATTCACCCTGCATTTATTAGTAGATTGTTCAACCATAGTAAATTATTGCTTTTTTAGTATAAAAAGCATTTATTTATCTTTCATTTTATTTGTTCCAGACATCAATATGAAAGATGAGTTTTCCTCGACATTAATAAAACAGACATTTATAATAATAAAAAAATCCTCAATTTCCGCTCTGTGTACACACATTTGTCAAACAATAAATACACTCATAACTCTACTTTAGCAATAAAACTCATGAAGTTTAGCGTTCTTTTTGTATTTTTATCTAAAATGCTCTATGTTTGACACAGTATGTGTCAAGAGTGTCTCTATGTGGACTTAGATAAAGAACATACATTTGATTGAATACAATGTATATCTACCAATCTACACTGACGTTTTAAAAGTGTATCCCTTGATCAATACATTAAATTCTTATGATAAGCCAGAGTATTATTTGTTTGGCTCTATCGCCAATAACGTTGATGTAGAAAAGAAAAATGATCATCAATTTTTATTACAACGGCAAACAAATTCAAACAATTGTCACTACCTTCAAGGTTCATACAACTCCGATCTCATCATTAGCACCTTCCTGTATTAATTTCACGTTTCGCGAGCTGCCAGGCCTGTTTTCTACAAGTTTAACACCTTTTCTAGAAACGTAGCAATCATTAACGATGCCAACACGATAATGATAAGGCTTCTGCCGCTAGTCCGGGAAAGATTTGTTTTTCTTTTCGCTTGTTTTATGCCACCTTCACGAGTCAAAAGGTCGGCCAGCTCGTAACCCTGGCACCTTCTTCCGCAAAAGGAGCCAAAGAGGGTAAAACATATCAAAGGGATGGGTGGCAAAGGAATCCACCCACCCCTCAATCACTGTGCCACCATACAATCAGCGGGAATTAGCTTTATTGCTATTATTAATCCATTAGGACCACCGGGGTCTCCTCCTTCTCCCGTCCCGAGGCGCATGCACATGATCGTGAGAGCATTTCTTCTCCCGCGTGGAAGTAGCGGAACTTTTACATATACCGGTGCCACCCTTCTTACCCCACTCTGTGCAGCACCAAGCACAGTGGATTTAATTGCACCCTCTACTTACTGGCTAAACAGTGCCTCCTCCTTCCCGGCCATCAGTTGATTGTCAATAGATATCAATTAGCTGGCAGTTGTTGAAGATAAAATGTTTGCCAATTTAGTTCCCATCGGCTTTACCGGCTACGTGCTGGGAGCTAGTAGTTTGTCTAGCGTCTGTTTTGGTTTCGTCCCTTTCATTGGTGCGAAGGTGCACACAGGTAAAACAGATAAACCCATTAGGGATGATAATCGATCGGGAACGCGTCCGCGATTGGATTCAAAACCTTGCCCCTCTTCGTCGTTGCAGGGGGGTGGCGGGGGGGGTTGGTGGGGCTGAAAATTTAGCTCCATTTGTTTTCCCGACTCGCCACTGAGTGTGTGTTATCCATTAGCGTGCCAATTCTCGATTGAGTCGGAACACCCCAGACTCTAGTGCGGAGAACTGATTGGGTGGTTGGTTGTAATGATGGGTAAAAAAAAAGAGCAAACGCTTCCAAACAGAGCCATTAGGCGGTAGGCACGGAACAGTTGAGATGTAATTACTGCAAATCACTCGTAACTAGCCAAGACAACCGGGGGGAGAGCTTGTGCAGCTTTTCGTTTTAATTGAAATGAGGATAATAGCGGTAAATGTACAAAATCTGCCAAACAGAATCCATTCTTTGTAATGCGCTTTACAGGGAAATATTGTGTAAACCGCATTTGTACCTTCGAAGCAATGGGAGAAGGAAGTAAGGCATAAATACAGACGAGACATGAGACGGACAAAACCCCATCTCACTTGAAACACTCATTATTAAAATGTTAATGCTCTCCATTCCGGCCACTCGCAATTCGTTGACAAACCGGCCAAACGTCCCCCTTGGTTCCTGGTGCTGCAACCGCAGCAACGCTGGGCCATCTTTCCTGCTTCTCCAGCGCTCCTACGCGTTCTCCAATTAGCTCAGCGGACAAGTGCAACAAGCAGCCAGCCAGAATGGACCGGTGGGAGCACTTAATTAGTGTCTTGTTGTAATTATGATTTAATTTCATCCAACCGGCGTTTTCCCGTCCGACGATCTACCACCGAAAAGAGAAGAATGTGCTTGTAACAGAAAAAAAGGGGTTTTAATGATGTCTGGATGAGCGTCGCCACTCGTACGTCTCCGTTCGTCCGTGCTCCAGCGCTGGTTTGAATGAGTTTAGAAGATCTCCTTCCCACTCGGCGAATACTCCAGCGCGACGCAAGCACCCGCCCAGTTCGAATAGTGAAGTAAAATCACAAAAACACACCGACCAACCGTTCGGTCATAAACGCATGCTGAAGCCTTTTCTTGCACTTGCTTTTGCTTGTTTCGCTTGATTTTCCGCGCTTTTCCGTACCGGCCAAACACAAAACACGCGAACAGGACCCTGAATATTCATGGTAATAAATGAAGACACAGCGTGCAGAACCGTTCCCGGCGCTCAAAAACTTTTACGCGAAGCGCAAACCCCCCGAACACAAAACACATAAAGGAAGACGCTGCTACTGTACACTGAAAGCTCTTGACGAAGAATAATTAAATGCTACAAAAGCCGGTTGCATACCCCGCTGGACTGGCAGTCCGGCACACTTTCGGTGTAAAAAGTGCATTTTTCCATCGCCCAAGCCGTCCCCCGCGGTCTTGACAAACTACTCTACACGGTCGAAGCTTTTGGCATTTTTAAGTTTTTCACTCAGCAACCAAGACGACAAATAGGGAGCGCAAGTTGTGCTGAGTGATTTCAATTTTTGCCAGTCGGTAAATAATCCATTTGCATCTGCTTTGTTTTTCACTGTTTCCTCTCCATCTCTCTCTCTCTCTCTGTCTCGTGCCTGTGCCTGTGCATGTCCTGGAACTACTTTTGCGTTTGTGCTTAATGTTTAATTTTTCGTCGCGCTGTAACATTCGTTTCGTCTGGGTGCGGAGAAAAACTCGCTAGTTAAACATCAAGCTTACAATCCGAACGAGTCTGGTGCGCCGTGCTGACGAAAGGAAAGGCAGCAGTGGGGCGCTAGAACGCGAATGATAAGGCGTGGCTACCTCGGTGCAAACGCCGTTAAACATTGTGCTGTTAGGATTTCAATAACCTCAATCAAACCCATAAACCAACGATTCGACTCCTTGCTCTTGAAGAATAAATAACCACCCCCCCCCCCGCCAAACGACTTCCCATGGTGCCGCAAAGGGGCGGAAGGGTAGTAAATCATCGGGCAAAACAATCAGATGGTGATTGCAATTCCCTATTTCCGTTACACAGTTACACTGTAAAACGGAACGAAAATAAAACTCGGTCAAAGCTCGCACCGGCACCCGGCGCAGTCGGGTGGGCCGGCTAACAGCTCCGTTACGTTCGGTTCTAAGCGCCAAAATCATATAAAAGCCATAATCTGCGATCATATGTGTGCGAGGTTGAAGCTCTACCCATGTGAACGGTTGAAGCAAAATGGGGAAAGGAAAGGAAAAGCCGGAGAAAGTCAGTCAAAAGGGAAGGAAACATCTTCGGCCACACTCTGCCACACGCCGTGTTCTGTTACAGCTGGTTGCTTTACGTTGGCGTTGGGTGCGTGCTGATGCATTGCGTATGATCGCTTCCCTATCGTGAGTTCAATCGCACGGTAAGGATGGTAAATTGAATGGTGGGCAAACCCCTGCCTGCTCACTTCAACCAAGCTTCGAGATGCTTCAATCCGTAGCCAATAAACCAAGCCAAGAATCAAGAGGTGCGTCCGGTGAAAGGGTCACGGGTCATTGAGCCGCTCTGACTTACCCCCATCCATACCATATAAGTGCTTCGTCGGTAAGACGAAGAAAATGTTTTATTTTTGTTTCTTTTTGAACACTATTTAATAACCAGCGAAAGGAAGCTGGAACATAGGAAAATGGAGTAAAAAAAAAGAAGTTTACCTTTCTTTTTGTTCAACAACGAGTTTGGAGATGGGACCGGCTTGAATCTATTTGTCGCAATGCACTTGCAGCACAAACTTATCTGTACACTACTGCCAGAACTCGCTGCCCAAGCAGACACTCAACTTTGATGCACTCTGTTTCTTGATGTTTCAACTTCCCGCACCTCAATGCACTGCACGTTGAGCTCCACTGTTGACACTCGGCACCAGCACGATGCAGAATCGCAATTCTTAAAAAATCGTTCTGAAAACCCCTTGGCCCAGGCTACCGAAACGTTGCACGGACGCAAGTGAACTGATTACTTGCCGGCGAAGTGTTGCGTCTTTCGTCCCCGGTTGGCCCGATGTCACACATCGGGCACCGGACCGCTCAAGGGTATCGGGCAACAGATCCATCTCAAGGCTCCAGCCGCACGGAACGGTGGGAACGGCAGAGTGAAAACAAAACCAGCCGCACAGACAAACCTGGAGCCTGATAGAGGAGCGAAACAAAACGATCAACCTCGCCGGTGTCGCCACCGCCACCTCAGGCGAGTGTCCCGCACCCGGCGCATCGGCGGTACTTGATCGGTAAGCGCTTATCAGGGCCCTTCTTTGGCCCGCTCGGATCGGTTGTGGATGTTTTGTTTGTACGGTGCCCGGTGCCCTGTAATCGAGGGCAGAAGTTATCAGCGATGTTCTAGGGGCTCCGTCAGTCACCTCAGTTAGGCGCTTGTATGAGGGAAATTAGAAGTGAGGAGGATGGGGGGTGGGGGGTGGGGGTTGAGCTATAAGTAGAAAGACATTCATCAAACCATCTCACTTTGCGGAGCCAGTGGAGTGGTTTAGAAATGAAAACTAATTTGTAGATTTGCTAGATAGGCTCTAACACTGCAGCGCAGCAGTGCACAAATCGTACGATAAGAACAATTCTGTTGTTGTGAATCATGGAAGCAAATCTGCCCACCAGGGTAAGGTGATGTGATTTCCCGGCAATAAAATCGATTTTAATTATGGTTCATTACGTAAAACGGTTCATCCAGCACAGGAGCTGTTTACGAGTAGTTGCGGCACTGTTTGCGAGTGTGGTAAGCTTAGCTTATTTCAACTATTCCCTGGTAGGGGGCACCACTGTTATACAGAGGCTATATGTTAAATACCATGCAAGACTTGGTCGACGAAGCGTAATCGCAAGTTTTATGTTGCTTTACACTAGCGTCCCCTCGAAGCAGTTAGTGAAAGCTATGAAAAAGAAGATTCAAATGAACAGTCAATCAATTAACGTTGAAAATAAGTCTTTATATCATAACTCATACTCGCTATGAAATATTATGCGACGTAAAACTTTACTGTGGTTAAGAATAGATTTTGTAGCCATATTTGTAATCTTATTAATTTATTAACTTTTAACACTCTTTTAAGTATACGGCCTGACCGTAACTTCTGAAATAAAAAAAATCTTTTAAATTTCTTGGTGCTTCCCTCACAACCACCAAATAGAAGATAGGCGTTGAAATTGCTCAAACAATTAATTTTCCTCTTTCGCAAAACGAATTTGCTTCCAGTGTCAGTGACACTGGTAATTCCATCACGCTTAACTACTTCCCTTACCGCTTGCGTTTGTTTCAACTTCGGCATGCCTGCTGGAATTACATTTGCACGCCAAACTGAACACGCTTCGTTTAGTGCCTGCCGAGTTGCGCCTGTCGGTGCGTCTGGTGGCTCCCAAAAACGTTCCGAGTGCATCCTTATTTTGCTGGCAAAAAGGATCCATCACCACACCGTTTCCGCACCGATCCGTGCCAGCGTGGCTTTGTTTGTTTGACGTACGCAATGCTTTGATTCTCCTCCGACATTCGTAATGATGTTCACAGGAGCGAACAGGTGGATTTGAAATGTTTCTGGAATGGATTGTTTTAATGGAACGATGAAATGCAGTGCAGCTCCCGGCTCGTTAAGCGCATTAAAGTTCTAGCAACGTATCAATTTGTTTGCAAAACTATAGGTAGAAACTGCTCGCAACTAATTACCAAACTAGACGTGGGAACAAAGCACGGCGAACTACGAACTGCATCGAATACAAATGCACGCGTTCACTCTGCAGAAGGTATGGCCGTGCCCTACCGAACAGCCGGGGAAACAGATAAGCGAGTCCCCCGAGGAAGAAACAAATAGGAATTAGTTTTGATTGCTCGAATCTATGCACACTCGTGCGCATACGAAACTCGTTTCGAAATTGAACTCGATTTTGACAGCGGAGTAGGAGAGATCGAAAATGATGCATATGCTACTCACATGTACCGCGTGCAAGAGGGGTGCGACCAATGCAAGGGGCACTTTACATGCGTCGTAAAACCACACTTGAGCCCACTCCATCGTGTCAGCGCCAGCACCGAGCAAGTGCATTCGAGTGCAGATCGACGGGAGGCATTATATTGTCACTGTTGCACTTCCGTACGTTATTCAGCGTGGCGTACCATCAACGGGGGGTACTGTTCCATTGACGGGTGGACCGATCCACGGTGGTACGCCAGCTGCTGACTAGCTGTTGGGTGTTGAAAGTTCATAGCTTACAAATGGAGAATCTCGCCGAAAGCTCGGTGAACGGGTCAACTTGTGTGGGCCGACAGGTTGATCGATCGGGTAAAATGCATTTGCTGGAAAGTCTGCGGGAAATCGGCACAGCGAGCACATCAGTTATGCTGGGGGGGGAATTGAACAAAAAAGAGCTACGATACGGATGCTTTTATTATGCTGAAACATCAATCGTCCATCACAGCACGGTGTTGCTGGAAACATGTTGTGGGACAATTATTGCGAAATGGTGCAACATTTGCTGGAAATGCAAGGTGAGCACACCGGTGCAGTTTGGAATTTGTCATCGACCAGCACAGGCGACCAGGGGTGTAATTAATATCCGGCTTCTCAAATTCAATAAAATAGCTCCACTGGTTTAGTTTTGGCTATTAGTTTTGATTAGTTTTGAGCAAAATGATATAATTAACTTTGGTAATTATTCATCCATTATGCAGATGCGAAGCTCTACACAATGATATTCTAAACAATTTTCAATAATTAATTTGTAAAAAATGCAAACATTTCAATGCTTTTATTCTTGAGATTTGGTAGTTTTTGTCTATTTATGTCTATTTCATAAAATATACATTATTCTGGAACTCTCACAAACATCCAACGGCATGTGTGCAAATAGTTCCTAATTTTTTCAGAACACGTTTCTCATCAATCATTTTTTTAAATTTTGGATTTTTCGTTCAATTCATCTTTGGAGCGACCGAAATGTGGAAGATTTTGACGTTGGCTTTTTGCGAGATATTCAAATTTGAACAATTTTTATTCTCATTCAATATTCCTCCCTGCGTGTAGACCAGTTAAACAACTATTTGAATTAATTTAAGGATCGGAACATCCTTTCTAGCTAGCTTTCAAAGCCGGTTATGACGCCCTCAGCGAATAGTCGTAGATTTTAACTTAGATTTATTCATCTTATATCTAAACTTGCTTTTTTTTAGCGGTACTTACTCATTCTTTTGATTGAATTATCTATCTCCAGTAAATAAAGGAGAAATTGAGAAAAATTAAGTGTTAAAACATCAGCTCTTGGGAATATGTCTACACTGTAAATGAATCAAATAAATTGACAAATAAGCTTTAAACATTTTTTATCTCTCATAAAGTAACGTGGCTATGAACTCCACTCATAGTCCTCTCTACACTTATGCCTAGGTAAACTAACTAAACAAGCTTATGGGACAATCAGTACCTTCCATTATAGCAAACCAGTGCGATGGGAAGCTCGATTCCTGCGTGATCCATATCGCTCACGTTCATTTGTCGGTCGGTTTCTAATTAATTTGAGCCGTCGTCTCTGCCGTCAGCATCAATGTTGAGCACCTTTAACAGATCGCCTCACACCACCTCACCCGATCTCTTACGTCTTTCAGTCGTCTTTCAGTTTAAGCTTTCAGGCCCACCGGGCCATCACCTACCCCTGCAGCATGAACTTTGCGCTTTCGGTCACTATCGCGAAATGGTCCGTTCGTTCGTTTGTTTGGGTAAGTTGGTGTTGGTGCGGTGTTTTGGAAGATTCACAGATCTCACCCAGCCGCTTCTCACGAAGCGAACCCGCGCAAACCCAGCTTCACGGCCTGCTTTGTTTGCGCGACCCCCGAAACCTGGTACGAATCATTCCATCGAAAAACCACCATCACAACCACCACCACCACCACCACTAGCATCGTTAGCGTTTGCCCGGCCCGAGATGAAAAGGTGGCAGCGAGCGCATTATGCAACGTTCCCACAATTTTATGCTCGGTTCTGTGCGCCGCAGCACGCTCGCGGTTGGCACGCAAAAGGGGCCGCGAACCTGCCGCTGCAAAGGAAGATCGCCAACGTTCGCCGTGGTTCGCGGGCAGCTTCTTGCCCGGCACGAAGGTGAATTGTTTCGCAAGATGCATAATTTCGAAGACACAGCACCGCAATGCACAAGGGCTGTTAGGGGCTGCTTCGCGAAATAGTAGACAACCGCGGCCGGCGGGTCGTGCGCTTGGGTCCACCAGTGAGTGTGAGTTGGAAAGTGAGCGCACCGTTAGTGTTGGTGATCTTGCCGTTGCGATGGTGTAGATGGATTGTGGCAGAGTTTTGGGGGTTCTGCTTGTTGGTAGAATGAACCTAGGCGCGGAGTGGGGGGAGGAGGTAGTAAGGGAATTTTTAATGCTCTTCAGCAGTTTTGGGAAAGTAAAGAGCGTTGACTATTGCTTTACTCTAATTGCGTGCGTGTAGCGTTAAGCGTTACATGAAAATTTAGTTATGATTCTGATTATGATTATGAGTTATGATCTGTAACAAAATGTCTTACCTAAATCAGTTGCAGTTGCTACAACAGAGAAGCGTACAAGAACGCACGAATGAATGTATTTAAAATAATTAATGAAGCCTGTTGGTTTCATCCAAAAGCGTGCTCTAATGTTAATTTAATTAGCTTCAGCATGGCTACTTACCTTAAAAGGGGTAGGAAGTATCAGGATGGTTTCTGTTTCCCTTTCGTGTAACATCCTCCTCCACAGCACCCATTAGTGGCGAGATAGAGATCAGCACGTGCCGCCAGTGATCGTTGACGTGACGAACAAAAAGATACAATATTTTACCATAATTTGTACCAACAAAACCCCATACGCATGCACACACCCCTCCGGGACACGATCGTTCCGGTGGAAACACCCCAGATCGTCGCAGATCGTGATGCATGAAAACTGGGGAAAAACTGACACATTTCCTCGAGGTTCTATGGTTGTGCGATTTGCGATTTAGGTCATTCGGTGCTTTCACTACGAAGTGACTGCAAGCAGAAGGGAAAGGATAGAAAAAAAACTTTAACGAAAAAAGGAGGGAAAAAGTTTACGCTTCACATCCACTGTCTGATGGTAATAAATCTCTTGCAAATTGATCAAAGGCTTGATATGATTTTGGTATCGAGATGAGAAGGGGGCATTTTTTTTGTTTCTACTTGCGTGAATACGTTTTACTCATTGCATTGCAATTATGCGCAGTGCCGTGGACGAGCAACGGGAGGCAGATAAACGTGATATTAATTTATGCGCACGTATGTTTGGCAGTTCGCAAAGATGCATATGGATGGGCTGGGAAGGAAAAAGCGGGCAAAGAAAAAAAATGCGTACGGGTTTTGCGCACGATAAAGTTGATTAGCGATTCAATTGGAGGAAAGTAAAAAGTGATTTTATAATGTGTGAAAACGAAATTCCACCGATGCATTCACTATTGATGTGTACGGGCAAACTGAGGTTACTGGAGTTTGAAGAAAAGTTGGCCTTTTTTTTCGCAGGTGGTGTTCCTACAAGTGGTAACAGAGCTACATCAGCCCCGCAAAACAGGAACCTCATCGTCAACATCTACATTACTTTGGATCGTTTACATTAAACTTACTTTAAGCCGAATCCCATTTCTGAGACAAATAAAAACAATCTAATGCGGAAGAAACTTTCTGCACGACCCTCACACCACTGCTTAGATGTAATAAAAATCAAATAAATTCTCATAAGTACCGTCCACTGCTCCAGAACGCTTCACCATCTTCATCTTCATTAGTTTAACTGGAGTGCTCCTGTAAAAAAAAGAATCTCCAGGTTACTTTTGTGCCCGCTCCCGGATCCCATCGCATCGTTCATTACCTCTGGACAACCACCACCCATCACCCACCCCGCCAAGAACATTTCTGTCCGGGACGCACTTGAAAATGGTTATGCCAAACGCTCGCAAGTCACCTACCGGCAAGTTCAAAGCAAACTAAACCAACCTACCAACCAACCTATTCCCGATCGCACGAAACTGTCCCGAGAAGTGTGCCGGCGACGGTTGTTCAGGGAGAAGCATCACGGCGGCGGACTGACAGTCCCGGGGACGAAGTTAAACCCTCCCCAAACGGGGCCCGGCATCCACTTGCCCGCTGAGACAATTTAATTTAAATTTGCACAGGAAATTGTTATTGCTTCAATGAGGAATGCTGGACGCCGTCCACTACGGACTACATCACGCACTTAAGCATTTGCCTGGGTATACACGGGTGGAGGGAAGGTGTCTGTCAGTGCGGGAAGGCAGGAGGCAAGTGACCAGTTGTGCACGGCAATTGAATACGATGAGTTAACTCATCACCGTCGCTGTCGTTGCGTCGTTCTCTGCCGACCTGCAAGCGGACTGAAAGTGATTGCAGGGACCAGGGGGATGAAAAAATAAACACAATGGTAGAATCTCCTTCACCAGACGAGGGATAAGATGACGGAAGCGATGTTGGGCAGAGGAGTAAATGCAGCAGCAGAGCCCTCTGTTCGCTTCAGCGTAGCGTAGCAATAATCAGCTGCATTCGAGAGTGAAGTGGACGAGAACACAATTCAAAGTAGTGCATCCAAGATGCCCAGAATAAATGCCACTGGAGCGAACGGTTGAGTCCTCTTTTTCTGCAAAGCTCTTGCAAAAAGCAACATTTTCCGTTGAAGCACTCTTAAGACTTACTTTTTCCCGCGTACTATGCGCAGTTTATTCGGTTGCGCCGGTTGGTGGCGTGGCTGTGAAGCAGCAAAAAGGGTCAGCCTGACAGGTGCATTATTTTCTTGCCATTCGTGCAGCATTTGCTCACCCATTGCGTACCCAGCGCTTTGGAACGAACCACGTGATGCACGCCCGGGGAGGGAAAGTGTAAAAAATCTATCATGATGCTGCACCGTCCGTCCGTCCGTACAGGAATCCGGAAGCATGCGGATGGGTTGCCCATCCAGGCATCCCTAGTCACGATCGGACGTGATGGCAACGGGAGCATTACTTAGCTTTCTGCGAAAGCGAGCAAACCGAGAGCTGCCAGTCGGTTTTAAGACGCTACTTCCCACACATCCCGCTCGGGAAGGGAAGGGCGCGTTACCCGTTAGGGCAGGGCGTTTAGAACTCGTTCTGGAAACCGTGCTATGTGTCGGATCTCGGCACATACACCCCCGTCTCCTCCACTGACCAAGGGCAGTGGGAGTTCGAGTTTATCATCATAAGATAATTCCCCACCAGTTTCCCAGGCCGTCCGTGGGGAGGGAGTGTTTGCTGCACCTCGTTTTTGTTTTTTTTTTCTTTCTTTGCCTGCATCTAACACCCCACAACAGCTCGCTGCCTCGTGGTCGTTTCGCGCCGTTATGTTGCACCCGTTAACAGATGATTGTCGTGGCGCGTAAGCGGCACCGGGTACAGTGGGACGGGTTTTTTCCTTTTTTTCTGTTGACATTTACCGACCCAGGTCCGGTATTTGCCGCGGGAAGCTCAGCGGTGGAAGGGCAAGATATAGTGCTTAGCTTAAAAATTGTACGGAATGCACATGCTCTTTGTTTAAGCATTATCGCGAGCAATCTTTTTGTGTTCGTCTATCGCAGCATTGTTGCTGGTTGCAAAAATTGCTTCAGTGAAAATCGTTTTCCTTTTGCGTTATTCCTGGGCTAGAAAAAAGAGGAGAATTTTCTTTTAGTATAATCAAATCACTGTCTATAGCACTATAGGAAAGTACACATTTTCCACACCGCTGCAAATGATTTTGGATTAATGCGGTCATGCATAAAAATATTTAAAAAAGCACCAATTAGAGCATGAAAAAAAATCCAGCATTTATGTTGCATTACGTTACTCATTGCAATCGTATGTTTGTTAAATTTTAGCCTCAAAATTACATGTGACTCTCTCAATGTGCACATTAAAAAATAATAAAGAGAAACTTAAACACAATCCAATTGAGTATTGCTCTCTCCCGCAGCCACTCGATTTCTCTTTTCGAGACTCTCTTTTTGCGTTCAAATGGTGTGTAAAAATGAAGCTGATCATAATTTTCTGTATGATATTCGTTAGTGATATATTATTTCGAAAGAAAGTTAAGCCAGTAAACGATGATTGTATTGATTTTGATTTCGTAAAGTAATTTGCAGATAAAAAACACCTTCGTCTACTTCACCTTGTACATTCCACTAATGAATGTGGCAGTATCTAAAAGTTATAAGAATTTAGTTTTCATTGTTTTGGATGTGAGTAAATAATGAAAAAACTCATAGTATTTCAAATCACACACAAATTTATTGTACAACTGATCTTACTATTGATAATCGAACTATACCGATGTAAAAATTCAGACGGCTGAAGTCTTTTATGAAATTTAGACTACAAATGTAAAGTAAAAGTGCACTTCGAACCTTTGAAGTCAAAAATTGTATATGCTATCATGTTTTAAGAATGTTTTGCTGTTTTTGTTTTCTTCGATGTTTTTATTTTACTGACTCACTTTAATTTGAATTTGATTTTCTCATTTTCTTTAAGGATACAGCGATTAATGAATTAATCTTGGTGACTTTTTATATTTCCCTTTTTTCTGCTTTGAAAATGGTAGCGCTCCAGCTTTTTCCATTCCAGCCGCTCTCGGTGAATCGGTTCCGGGTTCAAATTTACTCACCCTGCCCTTATGCTCACCGACCGTTCGCTCACTCTCGCCTGTCTGCCCCGACAGACAGCCTGCTGTTTTGCTCGCACCGAAACCAGCGCGTTGTGTTTTGTTGACCGTGGTGTTGTGTTCCGTGCGACGAAACTGATCTCCCCCGTGCGAGGGTTGTTTTTTTTTTCTTCGTGTCCAATAAAAGCTAATAAAAACGCGAAATGTTGTCTCCGCGTACTACGGCCACCATTTTAGCGGACTCGCAAGTGTGACAGCTCGCATCACGTTTGGCGTGCGCAAATTCACCCGGAATGGTCGCTGGTTTCATGTGCTGCAGCGCACTCGACACGCATTTTCACGCGCTATCAGCTGCACGAGCCACCGTGTCTGTACGTTATCACACCTGAAATGTGCATCCTCCAGGGGTGCGAAAGTGGCCCAGTTCGAACAAGGGTAAGCAAATTGTCGTCCCAGCGTCAGAGCTCTATCAACGTGCCAAAGTGTGGAAGCAGTGCGGTCGGTGGCTGGTTGTGAATTTAATTCGTTCACAGTGATCAACTTCCGAGCGATTGGTCTCGGAACGGCTCGGTAAACAACGGGCACTGGCGACGTACGTCATCGTGCTGCTCTAGCGCGGCGCACGGCGTAATTTTCAATGCTAGTTCCGCGTGCTGATTACGATCCTGCCGCTCGGTCCAGTGTGTCGGTCAGTGTCAGAAAGTGATTTGTTTAAGAAATCTCCGTATCAACATTGTGGATAGTCGAGGGTCGTTGCAGTGATTGCTGGGGCTGTTGGTGGTGGTGGTGCGCATTGTTTTGACGTTTGCTGCGGACGTGAAAATATCGAACGGAACGGAACCCGCGTGAGACGAAGTGAGAAATTTGCCTGCGAGAGTGGGATCTTGAGAAGGTCGTGGCACTGTTTTGGGGTCACGCAGGTCTGCCGCTCGTCTGCCGTGTTGTGAAACGTTGGTAAAATGTTGCAAGCCTCAACTTCTATTTCATGTTATGCACAGAATCGGTTCGCCAAGTGCTGGGCTGACGGAGGGAGGAAATAAGCAGGTGAGCGAGCGCGAGCGAAGGAGAGAGGGTTTATCGATTTTGTGTCAGTTCGAAACAACGGTATACCGTAGGACAGGGGCAAACAACTCTAAAGGGAAGTAGGGAAGCATGTGAGATGATGGAATGGTGAGAAGTAAAGCAAATGTGAACAATTTAAGGTGTTTTTCGTAAAATTAATCAGAATCAACGAATTTTAATGTAATAAAATAATTAAATTACATCAGTGTGATGTATTTTGAATTTGTTTTTAAACCGAGCAATACAGGATGAGCACCCCTGCCTTCCGCAAAGAGTTCACGCTTCCCGCTCATGCTCACGCTCTCTCTCTCTCGCAAATGCTTCTCACACAGCATCATCGCCGTACCGTAGCATAAGCTCAGCATACGTAAAATTCTACCCCGATCTTATTGTCAAGACTATTGAACAATATTTGTTATAATTCTCTTTTGTTTTTTTTTTAAAGTAATAAGGTTTTTTTTATTTAAAGATTTTTTTATAAAATTTTATGGAAACATTTAGACGCTGACTATGCTCTTACACGTCAAATTTTATTTTATTTATGGTTTTTATGAAACAAAACAACAAAAAGTAAGCAATCAGTACTGTTGTTCGTTTCATCTTCACGTTCTTTGTCTCATATCTCGCCCCATCTCATGTGAGAAAAACCTGTTTGTTCGCTTGCAGTCTATCGCTTACGCTGCTCACCACATCAGCGCCAGACCACGATGAGTCGCTAGATCTGATGATTCCTACTGCCACCGCCACCCCCCTTCCCTCTCCCTCCATCTCTCCCTCCTTCTCCACCAAAACGAGAAGACGATGCTGCACAGTCTTGGGGGGATTTCACTTTTTTGTTGATTTTTCTGCCGCGACAGCCGCGTGTCTACCGCCGTTCCGTGCCGATGCACCGGCATGCGATTGCATTCCGGCGGTGCCACAGACCCACCCGACTGCTGGCTGGCTATGCAGCGGATGGATTCGGGAGAAAGCAACCTGCACCCCCGTTCCCTCCCAATCTTCACAAGCAGTGAGCAGCGGCTGGTGGAGGTGTGAGAAGTGAAATCTTTCTCGCTATGGCGTTCAATCTCGCACGCTCGCATCGTAGCGCGGGCCGGATCGTAAGCGAGGGATGAAGCGAATCGACAAAGACGGATCACAAATGCGTCCCATGCAACACAATTGAACCGCCTCAGAGCGGGCTCAATTACAGAGACAATTGTTTTCGTGTACCGTTTTGAGGGTTGATTTGTGTCGTCGTTGCGGCGCAGCTGATTAAAGTTTGATAGCAACGGCTCGGGAATGCATGTCTCCCAGGAGGAATGCACAATTGTGACCCGAGGGAGAACGTTCGCTCCCGTAGTGCGCCGCAGCCACTCTACGCGAGGATAACGCAGCGTGCAGCGGAGGAAAACTGCCGGGAAAGTGGGTCAGTCGAGGTTTTTCCCTGGGTGCACCGAAACGCTCTTCCTAACGAACTTGTCAACTTGGTCGGGTTGTGCACATGCTCGTACGCAGACACACGTTACCATTTTTTAAAACGAGCTTTAACCGGTCACCCCGACTCGGCTTTCCCTCCGCCACCGTCGTTGCATTCGACGCCGGCGTGTGCATTCAAAACCCACTGACCCAGAGTCCCCGAAATGTACGACCTGTGCGCACTGTGAACAGCGAGCAAAAGTGCATTCATGTGCATTCAGCCATGATCGCGGTCAGTGTCCGCCGGGGAGAGGGTTTTCCTTCCCAAGCGGGCCAGAGACGTCATGGGAAGGGTGGAAAACGAGTCTGCATTGCATGGCAGGGTAGCAAAAAGCAACAGCAAAACCAACAGACAAAAAAAAAAGGCAGCAAAGTAGGAAAACAAACGTACCAATCTTACAAACTGTACCGCTGCACTGTGGGGGGAGGGGGGGGATTTGCTGATTTGTTTCTTCTTCTTTTGCTTTTCGTGCTAGCGTTGCATGGGGTGCATTATACCCCCAGCATGAGTCGTGCTGCCAGTTTGTCAAACATTGGGGTTGGCTTTTCCAGGCTTTCCCACCGCAGCCGACCCAGAGGCCGACGACGGATTTCTCCCGTTCTTTTCGCTCACCGTCGATTGTTTGATTGGCCATGCGTCCTCGTTTTTTCATTTTTCGCCTGCTGTAAGGAATTGATCTCGACCAATATTCATGAGCACCATTGCGCCGGATGTGGGTGAAGTACACACGCCTCGGTAGGGGGCGATCGTGAATGGTGCACGGCGCTGGCTGCATGGGTGTGCTCCGGTGTCGGTGGTTTTCCTCATTCGTGTTGGTGGAATTGTGGAAAATTAATTCTATTTTAAAGGGCAACGCTAGCTCATGAATGTTGGTGGCGGGTTTGGCATTATCCTTTGCGTAGTTGCAGCATTCACTTGTGATTTTTTTTAAGTTATGGATTTATGTATGCTTCAATAATATGTATATTGTGCTTGTAATATCCAATGAGGATGAACAAAAATGGCGCAAATGGAGAAAATATAACCCACTAAACAGATTTCTACTCAATCAAGTAGAAATCTTCATAACTGAACTTCATTTTTTTTTTCTTTTAGGAGCACCCTGAATGTAACTCATAATATTTTATCCAATACTCATTGGCCATTAAGGCTAGCTGTCACTGTGAAATAAAATGTAGGTTTACTTCTTGGCTCTGCTATGACCTCCTTTGTGGTCTGGCCATTTCTGGCTTATAAGACTCCTTACTACAAGGGAACAGTCTGGATGGGTCTTGAACTTCGGTCCTGTCGTGTGTGAAAAACGGCACCTGGGTCGTCTTCCCTACCAGAGGCGCAAAAGGTCATTTTTGTAAACGTCTACAGCATAAAACATTTCCCTACTTAAAGGCACTCACATTACTTTTAAAAATTATTAAATGTAAGGCCTCACAAACAAAGCAGTTAAAAACATTCTTCGTCAACTCATGCTTCCTAATCCATCATTAGCGTATCGCCCTCGCGGCCTGGGCGAGTTTGCATCATAAAGCGTATGACGGAATGCGATTTTACGACTGCCTGCACACGCGCCCGTTACACAGCTGTGAAATAGCAGCAGCCGGCGTGTACTAGCTCGCAGCAAACTTTTCACCATTTTGCTACACTTATCATCATAAGTTGGGAGAGAGAGAGACAGAGAGCAGCAAAGTAGCAAAACAAAAGCAAAACACGAGGTAAAAAAGTTTCTCCTACGCTCCACCATACGATGGCATCATATCAGAGAGGTTCATTATTTCACCTACCGGCTGCATCGTCTTTCGGGTCTTTCGGGAAACGGAAAGGAGGGAGATGAAAGAGAGATCACTTTTCGGGCTTAACCTCCCAAAACGAGCAGGCTCCGCCATTTTTCCGGCGGATGGGGCGCCAAACTTCCAAAGGCTAAACCTTTCTCTCGATTCGCAAGCATTTTTCCGTAACCTTCTCTATTTACTTGCCGGCTGGTATGGAAGTACGCACCGAGTGCCGAGGGCGGCATACAATGGCACAAAACGGATCATCGGATCAAGGCGCGCACACCACGTCTTGGCAAGATGTTGTTTTTATTTTCCCCCTTCCACGGCCTTACACCTTCCATCTTCCACCTTATCCGTTCACCCTCCCCGAAAAGGCGTCTTCGCTTTCCGTGATGTGCCACTCTGCATCACTCTTACTTTTTACGTCATGGAACCATTTTATGGCAGCTACCTGGTCGAGATTGTTTCTTTTGGGGGGGGGGGGTGTAAGAGCCGTGCGAGTTGATGTGGAGAAGGGGCATTAATGATGCTGCGGCTGAAGTTACCCAGAAGAGAGCGGGTTGCCTTGTGCGGTCCGTCTCTTGACCCCTAACACGAACAGAAATATGCGTTTTGCGGCAGATTTGGAGGAAGGCAAGCTGGGTTCCGAAATGAAACAATTTTGGGTTTGTTATTAATTATGAGAAATTTTATTTTGCTTGTGGTTGAGCTATTACAAACACATTATTTCATCATCGTGTTACCATCCATTCGTTGGTTTTGACATTGAAACACTGGCCAGTTTTCGCTTCACTATTGTAGAAGTATAAGATATACAAGTATCAATTTAAAAAAAATATATCAAAAATATGGCTAATGAAATGAATGGGCTGGAGCTAAATAACGTGATGCAACAGATAGCCACGCGTCATTGAAAAAAGGGTGCTTTTGTTTCACTCGTTTACTGAAAGCGACTTTCATTTCGACCTTATATTCCTGTCCAACATCTAGCAAAATTTATGCACTTTAACCCGTGGACCCCTTAAATTAATTACCGCACTACTCTTTTCAGATTACATTTCAACTCGCCGATTAATACCTCGGCTGTGGTATGATTTTACTTTTCCCGAACACGATTTGTAAAGCTACGTTTGAATATCATATCACGGTATGTGCGTGCCTGGAAGCCTGCACGTGATTGGCGCGCGAGGCCAAAGAAGTACACACGCTCAAAAGGAAAAATATCGCAAATGATCGAGGAAAATGGTGGAGGGGGGGGGGGAAAGGGGCCGCTGAGTGAAAAGAAAAACGGAAAGCTTTTACTCTTTTCTTGCCCGAGAGTTTACTTGTCCAAAGGCGTCGATGCACGATGGAAGGAAGCGCCGAAATTGCAAACAGATGAAAATCCGATGGATAATGCGCATCGCGTGAATGAGTTCCACGCCGGCGCATTCCATATGGCGGTAAACGGTTGCCCGTTTGATAAGGAATTTTCCGACCTTTCCATACCTACCTACCCCCCCTCCTCCCCCCTCCACCACCATAACGGATGGCATAAAAGTGAGTGCGGCTTTTACGCTTGGCCTTACACGGGGAATCCGACCGATCGGAGTGCTCGGGGAGGAGGGAGGTCGATGGTTTTGCGTGTTATGGGGCATTATGAGTGCGATGGACGGAAGACAACCTACCCCACTTCACCATTAACATCATTTCACCACCCACCACCGCCAGCTGGGGCAGATTTGTGGGGCTGGATTCAATGCTTTCGAACGTCGTTGTTTGCTGGCCCGTTGTGTGCTGTGTGAGTGTGCATACGTTGGGGTCCGGCCCCACTCCACAGCGACGACAATGACGGGAGACCTTGGAAGGTGAACTGTGGTGACCATCGCGCAAGACGTCCCCAAAGATCGCTGAAGACGCTGATGCTGCTGTATGCGCTTTGCCGGTGTAAATTAGCGACCCGAAACCTGTTTCGTTGGATTCTGTTTGATTTTTAGCTTAACTCAAGAAGGGAGAGGCTTTAGAGTGGCAGGCTGGTGGGCTTCTTGGTCCCTTCTTGGTTACGCTGGTGTAAGGACAGTCACCACGTGCCAAAGTGAAGTGGAGCTTATACAGCACAGGCAGTCTTGAAATGGGAGATTGGGTCAATTTTGGAGCAATTCCGAGCAGCAGAGCAGCTCTCGCAAATCTGAATTCAATAAAATCAAATAAGCAAGCCCTCGGACAGCGGTGCGAGAGGCGCACGGCGCAGTGGTTACAACGAATTACATGTCAAAGCAAGCAGCAAGCGTTGGACGTCTTACTGCTGTAGCCACCAGCAACTCATCTGTAACAGCTAATGACAATTTGTGCCGTTTTGTTGACCCACTTTCACTGGCCAATTTCGTTCCCTCTATCTGGGTGGCACTCGTGTCACATTCGCGTAATGGGGCATGGTACAGTGCGGTCGCTAAACAACGCGAGTCGGATCGCCTTCACACACAATCAGTGAGCGAGACGCGCTGGCACAAAATTGATAACTAAAATAAACAAAACATTTAAATAGGTGAAAAATAAACGACAAACTGCTGCCTCAGGCGGCGGTTTGGATGTGAGGATGTTCCCCAGCTTGAGCTGCTGTGAAGAGCGGGGTGGTTGGGGAACGCTTAAGGAAAATCGACCTTAAACCAAATCACTGATGTACACAATTCCCCGAGGCATCTGTCCACCCCGATGTCACAGCCGATGGAAGTTACAGAATTCTTCTAGAATCGAACGAGCGATCCGTAAATGGTGTGCGAAGGGGAAGCCTCGTCTGCTCGCACACACGGCCCCTCCCTGGTGCTCGTTCTCGCTGGAATGAAGCCGGTTTCGGAACCGGGCAGGGTTTGCCCCGCTGATTTGAATTTGAACCGAGCCAGCGTCGGAATTCCGCGTTTGGCGTGTTGGAGGCGTTTTCCTTCGCTGGATTTTTTTTCTGTTGCTTAGCGCAACCAACGGCAGAGAGACTGGTGAGAAAATGTGCCCCATACCCATACCTTCCCCGCAGCAAAACGTTGGCCCTTCGAATTTGCACAATTCGGTACAATATGGGGTCAATCGGCATTAAGATTTCGATCGCCCCGAGGGCGCCCGTGATTACATCACAACCGTTCGGTGCGATAGTGTTCTGGAGGGATGGTTGGTTTTTCTTGTTGTTTTTTTTTTTTGCGTTCGTTTCCACCGTCGGCTTTGCTGCCCGTTACAGATGTCTCTGAGTGGCTGTTTGGAGCGGAATGGTTTTTTTTTTGTTCGCCGGAAGCCATCAGTAATCGAATCAGGGCCCGACACGGAATGGTCATTAGCCGGGTTGTCAGATTCTATCGGCCCGGGGACAGTCGAGGCTGGGGCTTGGGCTGTACTTAGATGGGACCTTTCTTATTTGTTAGATACCTTCGTTAGAGTGGGTGCTTCTAGGGTGCTTATCATTGGTTCTGGTCGATAACAGGTATAAAAATAGTTTAAAGCATATCGATGGCTGTGATGCAGCACTCAAACGCTTGGTTTTGTAATTTCATGGCAATTTTTCGAAAATGTATAATAATTTGTTTTAACCCTTGTTAAGATAGACTCAATTAGAAAAAAAAAAACAAGAATAAAAAGTTTTTGATTCAAACAAGTAAATAACTAGGAAATAAAGTACTGAAATATGTCTAACTAAGAAATATTATTTTTAAGCAATTATGATACAACCAAAGAACTTGTAACTAATTTCTCGAAGGAGTATCATATTCAAAAACATATTTGAACAGTCGCTGAGTATCTACATCTGCATTTACTCTGCTAATTTCATGTTTAGTGCGAAGTAAGATAAAGTGCCTCTTCCGAGGATGAATATGACAGAATAACTAATAATTAATTTGAAAACCAATTCTATTTCATTCCTTGCATCTTTTTGATAGGGGACCGATACAATGTTCATAGCAATTGCGAATGGTGTTGAAGGATTACATAAAATCATTCCCGATCCGATTAGTCAACTGCTTTTTTTTTCTTTTTGTTTGCTGAAAAAAAAGGTAGATTAAATATATGCGTTTTTAATAAAATTATTAAATTAAGCCAAACTGCTTGAACCACTGCTACCCATGAAATCCGGATTCTAGCAAGCCGATTACCGTGTAATTTGGAATTAAAAAAATTTCTTTTAAAAAATAAAGAATTAAACATGCTTTACTATGAAATTTGCCAAAAAATCACACATTTGTCATATATTTAATAAAATGTGATAAATGTTTGGATAAAAATACACTTTTATTCACACATGTTTCATGCAAAATGAATTTAAACAACTCCACCCGTCCACACAGCACACATTATTCGCATTTTCCGCACGGTTACATGAGCACAGCGATGCTGTGCCGCCCTTTATCAAATTGCCAGGCCCTTGTCTGCCACTGCCGGTGCACTAGTAAATTCTGAGTTTCCAACCCTCAGGACACACGCTATACGCTACGGTGGACTTACTTACATCGACCACGGCAAGACCGTTCATTCGCCATCGCTGCCAATTCCCCGGCGCTGCGGTGTTACTGCCGTGCTGCCGGACATACGCCGTGTTACTACAACAATGATATAATTAATCAGACCCCAAAGAACAGCGCACGGACCGCGCTCCTCCCTGCTTTGCCATTGTGCGCAGCCACTTGCAATCTGGCAGCTCGCTAGATAAAGTGTCCATCATAATGCACACGATGCGCTTCCATGGGCGGGCGGAGCGAACGTCTCGAAACCGCGAAAGTGCTCCGCTTCCCCGATCGCACTATCCGCCGCCTTATCACACGGGCAGCCGTGGTGGAGAAAGGAAGGGTTCAAGTGGTGATGGGGCAGAGTCCCGCGCCATGTTAATTCAGCCTCCACAGGGCGAAACCACTGACACTGGCATATCAAGCCCAGCGCAGGCACAAACACTGTGCGGAGGTGGCAAAAATAAATATGTTTATTATTAGTGCAAATCAGAAGCTGTCGTAGGCAGGCAGGCTCGGCCTGCAGTCGGTTGGCATCACCGCCAACGGCTTACCGACCAAAAATGTGCACGCTTCCGGTGTGCTGAAGATGGGCGGGGACTTGTGCTGCAGTTGATCCGTCCGTCAGCAAACATGTTAGTGCTGGAACCGGGCGCTTTGGAGGGGTAGGCCACGTGGGGTAGTGACGTCTGCACACGATGTGTCATTTGTGCAGATATTCGTTGGAAAATTGTGACACCACCAGACCAAAACCGGACGTGTCCAGCGTCAACATCCATCTCCGATAGTCCTTGTTCCCGATGTGTGTGTGTGTATCGGGTGGGTCGGGTGTTTTTGAACGGCCGCACGGATCAGAAGAGGCAGGAACATGAGCCACACGCGCGATACGTTTGTCGTACACGCGATCCGTCGCCTCGCACTCCAAACCGGAGCCACATGTGACCGGTGCCACGTGTGTGGTCGGCCACACTGAAGCTGAATTGCCTGCCGAACTGATACGGCTTAATAACCGTAACGAACACACGTAACGTTGCACAATTCATACGGCCCTAATCGTGTCACTTTCGCACGGCAACACGCATGCAGCCGGCCAGAATCTGCCTGCGTTGCAGCATGCAAATCAGATAAATCAGAGGATGCATGCTGGGTGGGTGGAAGGTTGGGTTGCTCCCTTTTGCATTGCACCCCAGCGCAGGACAAGCTGTCGAAACTTTGGCGTCGGACCGGACGTTGGAAGCGTTATGTTTTGGGTTTGAAGTGTCCATTGCTGAAATTGAACTAGTTTTAGAGCGAGTGGCGTTGAATGATGGTGCTATTGGGGGTGGAATTAGAGGCGGAAACGTTTTCTTGTTTGGAAAAAGCACGCACAAAGGGTCTCCAAGCGCTGATGCGCATTGAACCGATGCTTACAGCGTTTACTAAGCCACTTTGCGAGTAGTTGTCATGACTACAAAAAAACGAGTTTGAACAATATCATGTATTGAAGATAGAGATGGAATAGATACAGAAACAGATAATACAAAATTAAATTTTTTTTTTACAGCTAAGTTGTAGCATTATAACATTATAACTTTTTAATTTAATTCATAAATGCATTGTATTCGACAGTAATAAAATAACCGAAAGCATCAATACTCAATTTAAAAAATTACTGTCATAGTTTCAAATTTGTGTAATGATCTAGAATGAAACATCCGGTTGTGAATAAGCCTTTTGACGCTTCATATTTGGTAGCTTGAAAATTAGAATGCAAAAAACGGGAAAAATTAAACTGTATTTTGCCCTATTGGACAAAGTGAGTGTTTAAGGTCGGAGTTCTTACACACATCGTCAAGTGTCTTGGTAAACCCTACAAATGTGATAGATTATTATTAGAACAACACCATAGTGTAGCTGCAGAAAAGCGAAAAGGTAAAAAACGGGGAAGAAGCCAGATATAGGCTACTGGTCTTTGTAAATGCGCTATATTTCCCAAGGTCTATTTATTTTATTCTCCAAAATTTTGTTCTCGATGAATATAGCTAGTCAAACACCGTTGCTAGTTAACGTGCAATCATTAGCAAATCGCAACGGATAAATGAAAAGCAGCAGAACCCGCTTCATTGCGATTGTGGGTGCACGGTGTTCCGGGTTGATTGGGATGGAATGCTAACGAATGTTAGTTCTTTTTTTCCGAATGCGCATTTACGTAGCATAGCATAGCACAACTCCCGTTGCGCTTTTACACAGCAATCAATGAGCAGAATCGGCTGTTCGATGTCGAGCATCCCGTGTTTGAATGGGCGAAAGATCCATCCCATCGCGGGGGAAGCCTTAAATGATGGCCGGGGCATCTTTTTCCCACGGGGGCTCCATTCAATCGCACCCGCACATGAAATATGGATGCCGCTCGATGGTTTCCCACAGCGTGTGTGTGTCTGTGTGTGTGGTTGTAGGCCCAAAGACGCATAACGATGTGTGTTTCAATATTTCGGAACACCCGCCGAAGTAAACGCAAGTTACGCGAACGGGTTATACAATTCCGGTGCTGCTTAAGCGCTGCCTAGCTGCTGTTTAAAGGGAGACACACTTTAATTAGCCCCCAGCCGGTGATGGAATGCGTTGCCGGTCTTCTTCCACCTCCGCACCATTCCCCTCCCAAGAGGTAATTGTTGGTGGTTGATTAATTGCCAATGCTCGTAATGACATCGTGTAAATGAGGCTGCGGGAAGACGGCTGGATGCGCGGCGCCCGGTTAGCGGTGGTTTACGAAGACTCACCTCACCGCAGCGCTTCGTTACGGCGCGCAAATAGGAAAGATTCTAGCGTCTAGCCGGGGGTGGTGGTGGGCAAGTCACGGCGACGCAACCATCCCGATTGAGCGATAGTTTTTCGAAAAGCTGCTCGAGCCTTCGGTTAGATTGTAATTAATTGTGGCAGTCTTAAGAGCCTTAGCCCGTGAACCGCAAGAACCACGCCACGCGGGTGATGTTTGGAAATGGGTAAAAGAGCCTCCAGGCTCCAGCAGCCTTTGTTACGCCTGTTTGCGCGTGCCGGTTATTAAATTCGAGCGGAAAGTGTTGTCACCTGTGCTGGAACAGATTCCGGTACGCTTAATGATGTTGCTTTAATGTAATTTTATTAAGCGCTTTTGCCCGTGGCACGTGTTAGCGTGGAATGGGTGAATGAGATTCATGATTTTGAAGCTGATTTTGAAGCGCTCTAGCTGGCAATGTCTGCACGTGTTTGGTAGTTAATGAAGCTAAACAGGAAATTTTTAGCGACGAGTGCTCGTGTTAAAAATGCCTCATTAATGCAGTCCAATGTTCTGTTGCGGAAATGCATTGACGCTATTGCCGCTTATCTTCCACTCGTTTAGATTAAGTGTGCTGTACTTAGTTGTGTGAAGGATCGGGCAACAAAAAAAAAAACACTCAGAGAGCAGTAATCACAAACCTATGTGAATTCTGTTTCCTGCTTAGCGAAATGACGCATTCTTCTGCTAGCAGTTAAACGTTTCCCTTTGTCGCCCGCCGTTGTTTTTTTTTTTTGCCTCAACGTCTGCAACATTTGTTTCGGCTCAACGAACGATTTGACTTCTGATCCTGGTGCCAAGGCTTTCGAGGGCATGAGTTTGCATTTTATTTACTTTTCAGATTTCGCATTAGAAATTCCTAACATATCCCATCCCCATCTACCCACACCAAGTGATGAATCGTCCCGCCCATGTCACCGGGGGTGAAGAAAGGTGGTGGCTGGCATTAGACCACTTACGAGCACATCTTCTCCCCGGGTAGGTAGTCTGGGAAGAAATCAACATGATCGACATTTTGGACGATTTATGCACACCATCCATCTATCCATCCATCCCGTCCCATCCGTACGCCCTGGTCCTGCTTCATACGGCGCTATTTGTTATTCCAATCCAGTCACGTAGTAGCGATTTGAGAGTGTGATTTAAGTCAATGCCGCCAAGATTTGTCCTTCCCCGTTGTGCCCGTGGCCGGGGCGTTTAGACAAACGTGGGACAAACGAGACAAATATGCGAAACCGTACGGCCAAGACCGTGTGGCCCGGTGTGCGCCCTCTCAGCACAGGTGACATTGGGAATGCAATTCTAATCGATGATTACGGTGATCCCGACGCCTTCAACGGTCTCTTACTTGTGACGTTTTGCAGGATGTCGATAATGCGTTTTAAGCAAACGATTTGGCGTGCCTGTTTGTGTGGTTGGTCCAGAATAAATGGCATCAAATTTGAATCCAATTTTAATCGATACCCGTGTTGTTAAGAAGATTCAAATCCCAACCTTGTTGAAAGGTTTGATGCAACGAACTAATATTTCAACTGATTTCATCTCATTGTTTGAATATCATCTACAACCACCTGCGTGTAGGACGACTGCGTGACCTCGAAGGGCTAAGATATGGCAGGAAGTATTAGAAAACCGGTTGTAGTGAATAAAAGCCAATATGCATTTCATTAGCAGCCACCGTTGATATCACATCCACCCCGCACCACGTCCGATTAACGTGTTACTCACACACGCTCAACACATCTGAATGCCACTGATCCGGAACTGGATTGGTTGCCGTTGGTTGAGTGTGGCATAAAAATGTTTGTTTATTGATTCACAAATCACTATCAACACACATACACACGCACGTTTGATGATAAATATGTGCCGCTTGACCGTTAAAAATAACTCGCGCGAGATTTTTGCGCGAGTGGAATGCAAATTTGCAAGCGCTGCTGCATTGTGTTGCGTTGCTGCGGACCGGCAACACTGGCACGCTAGCACACTGGGTGGGTAATAAAATCTTCTACGATCCCCGTCCCACTTGCCGGGGTCTTGCGGTCACATCTCTGCTTTGCTGGTGGGATGGTCGGGAAAAAATGGGTTTGACGTAGTGTGCTTTTTTATTACCGTTTTATAGTACAAATTATTGCAAAGCAAGGTTTAACTGGATTACTCCGCTCTGGGCTACAACGTCCGGTTTGGTGTAATAAAGTGTGCGGGAAGCCATGTATAGAAAGGTAATGTGTTTCTCCAAACACAGTGGACTTAACCAATTGTACACACAGTCAGTTCTTGGGACCTTTGTTAAAAGAATGGTGTAATTAAGAGGCTGGCGGTTCGATGGTATAATGGAAGAATTCTGCAGGGTATGGACATAGATCCATTTCCATGTTTGGACCTTTCATCATCACTAGCCTGTTGCAATAAGTACCTAAAGTCACAGAAAGCTCCAGATTTGGCTAGCTATTTTGAAATGACAAAAACTCCTTAATTTTATATAAAATTTAAAAAATTTAATATTGAGTGCATGACAGGTTTTAATCTCGCATGTGGAGAACATATTATACGTAAGTTTGTTGAAACAAAATGGTAATTAGATCAAGACATGAAACTATAAATCAACATTGATATTACTAAACAAAGAGAAAACTGTCCTCAACATATCCTGGATCCTGTTTGCCATATGAAAACCCAGAATTAGAATTATTGCTTAGCAATCTTTAACATAGTGACGAATAAGTTAACGTTTGTGCTTTCCTAAACCCATTTAGGTTGGAATAGGAATCGAAGGTTTTCTTTTCATTTTGAAATGTAACCGCTGAGGCAAGGGATATCCGAGTAACTTAAGAACTGTTAGATTGAAACACGTAAAATTCGTTGTACTAAAGACAGAACGTTTTGAATGTGGCAATTTTTGTACACATGCGCCAATAAACGTGTCCGCAATTTAACCGAAAATCAACAGGTCGCAAGAGCAATAGAGCCTTTGAGCAGAAACAGCAACATTCTAACCATTGATTGTAATCCACCGGTGCGCACCGGAGCTTCGGCTGTCCCAAAATCCACCGACCCAAAGTTGATTTGTTTGCCTGTTTGTTAACCGAAAACAGGCAAACTTTCGCTAATCAATGGTGGCAAAAACTCACCGACCCTGGCGGATGCGTCTGCTGTAGCTCTGCACCGGTCGGTCGGTCCGTTTGCTCCACAAAACACGAGCGCATCGCGTTCCACCCGCTAGAACAACTCAATCAATCATGAAAATCCAATTATTTCCAGCCAGCAACGAAACCGAAATGACTTCTTTCGCTGGCACCGTGTGTGCTGTATGCGCTGCGCGTATCATATCTCTTCCCGTGGGCGATGTGCGAATGATACGCGAATTAGTGGCAAATTATTCCACACCGTGCACTCCGAGCACCGGGGTCGAGCGTGTGGTGTGCTCTGGTAGGTAGCAGCAGTAGTAGTCAACCGTACTGGCTAGCACAGGGGACGGATGTAGGAGCAGGAGCAGCGGCAGCAACGAAAAAAATACGAGGCTAACCAAACGAACTGCAAACAAATCGCAATCCTTCCCCCTAGTTATGCTGTTTGGGGTCAACTTTGGTGTGTTATGATGTCGGCTGGGTATTCCCACACGTACACGCATCGACAGAAACACACACGGTGCGGTCCCTGTCTCCCTGTGCATGGCTCGAGCTAATGCAATCAACAGCCAACTGACCAGTGCAGTGACGCGCATGGCCGAGCATATTCTGCCTCTGCTGTTGCTGCTGCTGCGCTGGACCTGAGTTTCAACTGGCTCTTAATTAGCCTTTTCCGGTGTAGCACTTCCGCGGTTGACGAAGAAACGGACGTCGAGCGGGGCACCCGGGCCGACACCGAAGCGTGACCCGGCGTTAGTTGGGAGGATTTGGATTCTCTCGGGAGGATTGTCCCGTTCCGGCCCAAGGTCCGAGTGTACTGAGCTCACCCTATCGACGGATCATCACGTTCGTCATTGGCCGAGCTGCCGTACGCTACCGGTGTGTTCCATCCCCCCCCCCTCTCTCTCTCTCTCTCTCTACGATACTTTCCAGAGGGCTGGAATCGAGCATCCTCCGGACGGATTGATAATTCAACTGTTCGGGTTATATGGAATGTCTAAACGCAAACCGTGCCCAAACCCGCTACTCTCCCGTTATTGTTTATTCTGCGGCCCGTGGACACTTCTCTATCTCTCTCCGATCGACGCCTAATAACGTTCCGATCCGTCCAGACGCGTCTCCGTATGCATTTCCGGTATAGCAATGCTGCCCTTCCTTGAGGGGTTTTGATTGTGTCAATATTGGCATCTAACTCGCGAAATTTGCGGCCAGCAAATCGGATCGGCGAAAGGGCGGTGGTAGAAATCCTAGCCGGTGCGATAGATTTTGGAAGTAAATTTGATTGCGCGCACCGGGAAACGCGCTGGAACGCCCGGCCGTGTTTGATTTGCGCGCCAGAGGCACAGTTTACTGCGTCACGCAACGATGATGGCGGCTCGGGCGGTGCGCCGGATTCAATTAGCTTTCTTCTACCGGGCACTGGTCGGGCATTTGGCAACGTGAATGTGGTTCAGCAGTCTGACCGACTGGGAGAGATTTATTAGCAACGATATGCACACGGTGCGCAGAGGGTTCGAAGTTCGTGTAAATCATTTAGCGTGAAGCATTGTCTGATAGACGTACTGATGCTGCCCGTCGAGTTAATTTTCCATGACAAAAATTTATACTGCAGCTTCTTCATACAGCTACTTGCCTCTGGTTGTGTTAGACAAAAACTGATGTATGTTTTTCTGTTTTCCGTTCATTTACAGCTTCCATTTGTAAGGCGATTTTGATGCGTGTGATACCAGCAGTGTACTCCCCACGAGACATTTGTAAGTATAATTATGTGTGTGTTTTTGTGCAACCTTGAACCATCGTCTCTTTAAACAGCTCACTCACTGCGTGTTAGATGGCGTATCATTGCACACACAAATGTGAAAAATCTCCAAACATGATTCAATCAACCCACGGTCCGACGGTTCGTCCCGTGCGGCATTGTGTTTGCTTTGACAGCAAAGTGTCACCCAGCTGTGCAAGGGTGGTGGAAAGGCCAGCCGATCAAACACGGTTCCGCATCATCGCACCGTCGTGACGTAAGGCCGCTAAACGATGAGTGCAATTTTATGCCCAGCTTTACCTAACCATCATGTCCCTCCCTGCTCGCTGCTGAGCAGGAAAATTTCATTTTCCCGAAAAACAAAACTGACTATCTCGCACCCAAAAAAGCACCCAAATGAAACCATCATTGGAACATATCATGGGCACGTTCAGGCACAACCAACCAGGGGGCAGAGGCATCAGTTTATCAGCCTCATCCATCCGATGGTTTGGGTGCTCTCGCGTAGGCTCCCCGTGCAAACGTTTTCACCGAGATGTGCTGCCGTGCGTGACGCGCCAACCTTGAACTGATCGATTCGGAACTCCGTTGCAGCTTTGCGGTGAGGCGAAGCGCAAAACCGCCCCACGTTTGCATGTTCCTCTTGCATGTCACGTGTCACGTGGAACGCAGGCCGATCAAAGGAAAGGCACCGCACAGCACGGCGATTCGTGGTTCGCCTGTTGTTGTCGCTGCTACCACCGTAGCGATCGTCATTATTCTGTGGATGTGGTTGTTTCTTTTTTGTTTTCGCTGGAAGGTGACACGATGTAAAACACATCGGATCAAGTCTGGTCATCGGGCCACCGGGTTGCGATCAGGTGTAGGAAATGGGACACTAGCATGACACCGGACGGGATCTGGCGCGTAACGTGAAGCATATTAAGCTAATCGTTCTTGGCAGTCCCCAAAACGGGCGGAGTGTACTGGGAGGGTTGGCTTGGTCAGTTGGTGAGACAAATTTGGGTACTAAAGCTGGGCAGTAGGCAGATGGGCACAGTTTTAGGGCAGCGGTGCAAAGCGAGCGTTAAATTGTTTCGCATGCGCACATACACTTTTGGATGATACTTTTCTTCTTTGTTTTACTATTTAAAGCTCTCTATCTTTGGTCATCTACCAAGGGGGGAATCTTTTGCAGGGGAATGAAGTGAATAAATTGACCATTAATTAAAGTGTTTCGATTCATATCTGATTTGTAATGACTAAAAGCGATACACTTTAAAAGCATTTTTTTACGGGACGTGATCTATTGTACTGTATAGTTCATAATGGCGTTGGTTTGGAAGGGCAATTCAAGGGAATTTTTATCCCATTTGAGATGATAGCGTAATTATTTTCCCTATCGATCGTTTTTTGATATTGCAATATTATTCGTTGTTCCGGTATACAAACACTAAAAGTCAGACATGGCGCCCAATTCGCTAGCGTAATGTTAATCTACACCTTTTACCATCTAAAAGCCATCAATATTTTACGCTAGAACTGGTCAGCAAAAATTTTTTTATGTATCACGATGTTACTGGGTGTACGAGCCTAGATTGTTGTTGTAAGTTTCCGCTAGTTGACGACAGGAGGCGCTAGTGTGAAATAAAAATCTTTTATCAGTATGTGTACAGACGTCTAATTTTTATTTTAAATTTTACATATC
>KB671922.1:0-54214 GCA_000349105.1 Anopheles epiroticus
TTGCGCCACACTGCGAAGGGTAAAGCGAACCTACAATTGCAAACATGTTTTCCCTGTCGCTGCAAAGGCCACCACCACAAAAAGGTACCGACACACACACACACACGCGCACACACAACTCTGGTGCAGAGCTTGAATGGTAGCGGCTTGAAGGGTTCTTGAGATGCTAGATATGTCCCTTCAAGCTGCTTATTGCGATAACTTAAAATCCCTGTGCATGTGAGGAAACTAACGAACATCCAAAAACAACCAAAGCTAAACGAAAAACATCGAATCTCTGATCACGGCAAAGTATTTTGTCCAATTGAACACTGATTGCTATCGGATTGATGTAACTTACAGCACTGGCGAACATACGATTCGCCTGCACCGTTTAGTTTCTTTCGATTTTAACTTTTCATTCACAAATTCTCTCTACTATACGATTTCCACGAGCGTACGCACACGCTGTACGCACTCTTTCGACGCTAGCGTTCATTTGAAAGGAAATTTTCGATTGGGAGCTTGACAGCCGCACTGTAGGTGTTTTTTTATTGTTGTCTAGAAAGAGGTAGACAGATATAGGAAGTATCATTGTCTCTTTTTATTCCCACAAACGCATACCCAAGTATCCAACTGGTGCGTACACACCCAGATAGCAAAATCCTATATGTCTTTTAGACCTAGTTCCGTTCCGTTGCGTTCCTTTTCCAAAATCACCTAGTTCCGTTCCGTTGCGTTCCTTTACCAAAATCACCTAGTTCCGTTCTATTCCATTCCGATTTATTCATTAATGAATCGACACTGTTATGAAGATGGTATGGGATCTTCCATAACGTGATGCTTGCAATCAACTGCGCTTAAAGAAATTCAGCAATTGTTATATGAGATTCATTAGATTTGAAATAAGATATGGTTTGAACAAGTATTTTTCACTACCTAGGTCATGCCAATCATTACTAGACCTACTAGTACCAAATAGTTCAATAGTCAGCCTTTTCTTCGGGCGAACGGTCCGGATAGGATTTGCACGTCAGGGCTATCGTGTTTATTCTTAATAGCAGGAGAGTTAGTCCTGTTTATTGAAAGACGTTCCAAATCGAATTTAAACCACGGTGAGCATTTATCAAATTTAACCACGTTGAGCGAAGCTGACACTATATCGCACCTATATAGTTCCAGTACTCACGTATGCATCTGAGACATGGACTCTGCCCTAATCTGATGAAACCCTCTTAGCCGCGTTCGAGAGGAAGATGCTCAGGAGGATTGTTGGCCCCATACGTGAGGAGAAACAATGGAACAACATGTTAAGACTTTTAGAGTAAGGAATTTTATCGTCAAATGGCGTAAGAACGCGTATCCTAGTATCGTAATTCCTTTACTTTAGTGTTCTATTCTGCTAGTCTGCTAGTAGTGCTGCGTTCGAGAGGAAGATGCTCAGGAGGATTGTTGGCCCCATACGTGAGGAGAAACAATGGAGGAACCGATACAACGACGAGCTGTACGAGCTGTACAACGATCTCTCCGTCGTGCAGTGGATTAAGCTGGACCCGGTCGACCCAGCCCGTAAAGTCCTCTTAGGCCGTCCGCATGGACAGAGGTGGCGAGGTAGACCCAAGCTGAGCTGGGAAGATGGCGTTGAGGCGTCCGCCATCAAGGCCGGGATAACGGATTGGCAGACGATGGCGCGAACCCGTGAGCGGTTTCGGAGTTTGTTGCAGCAGGCGAAGACCGCGAAGCGGTTGTAGCGCTCTATAAGTAAGTAAGAGCATTTATACTTCTGCGGTTGCATACTTTTCTTGATAGTATCTCATCAATTTCTACTCAATTCTCGGTGAATCGGTAGACCTATCAAAACTCGGTAAGAATACAGATAAATCGGTAGTCCTGGTCACACTGGTGATCATATCCCAAAAACAACAACGTCGGGCCTACCGATTAGCCAGCGCTCTAGGTTTTGTATTAATACATCTAATACAATACAAACATCTGATACAATACACGGGGTGCTCTAGGAAAAGTTTGAAACAAACATTGTATCACAGCACTGTCAAGTGTTTTAAAATCGTATTTTGTACCTAAAATGGTGTGAAATATGTTTAATTAACTATTGTTCACACAGCAAGTATAAAATTGTATGATCCAGAAAGGTGAAAATCAACAAACTAACGTAAAACGTAGTAAAACGGTATGGACATGGTTCCGGACAATATTTTCGAACATGTATTAGACATGTTCGAATTAATACAAATCGATTTGTATCAGATCCGAATATTTCAGATGTTTTAATACAAACAAACTTGGCACCTCCACATGATTGCATCGGTTTGTATTTGTATCAGATGTATTAATACAAAACCTAGAGCGCTGGCTTAACCAACGCCAGTTCCACAAAACAAGACTAGCCAAAATGGCTTTTATTTTAATAAAGATGAAAAAAAAATATAAAGGAATCAAACAGCACAGATCCACGCCGTTACCACTTGAATCACCGAGACCGAGCCCAGAATCTAAAAAATTACCTTCCCTTCAAATCCCGCCTCATCGAGAACGGACAGTGTAGGAAACCCTAAACGAATTCATCAATTGAATCAATTGTAATTAACAACGAATATATATGACAAATAAATATGACATGCAGCTACAATTACAATTAAAGACAATTACAAGCAATTCGGCCGTTACTTCGGAAATAAAAAATAAAGACAATTATTGCATAATGGCAACTGATTGGTTGTTAATGTGTATGATTACTTGAAACAAATCTATTTAATTAAATCAAACCAAATAGAAAAAAAAAACGAGAGCACATGATCTATGAAAACTTACCCGGTTCTTTGATTCTGTTTTTCTAGTTCTTTCAAATATTTTGATTCAGTATTCCATCGACCTCATTCCCATATCTATGATCATTGGTTTATGATTTTTCCTTCGTCCAGAAACCTGAACATCGCAAACCTCAAGCTGGATGATTGCTATTCGCATCCAGGGTTCTAAAGCAATCTTCAAATCATCTTGTCTACTTCCAGTTCGATATGTATAACCGTGAACAGGGTAGGGATACAAATCTTTGGTATGTAGATATCCAAACATCAAATGAACCACCATTCTGTGACCCTTGCAAACCACAGCTGTTATAGCATAAAAAATACTAGTTTCGTCTTCCGTGCATGAAACAGCCTACCTTCTATGGCTCACCCCTTCCATCCCATGCTTCATTCCCATACCATTTTGTTTTGTTCTATGATTGTTAACACGAGGGTATGACATTTTTAATTTAATATTAAAACAGCAGCGGATCAAGCTTGAAAGCCTGAGGAAAGTAGGTACTCCAAATATTCAATGATTTGTGTTTGATAGATCAAACGAACCACGGGCCCTTTAGGTCCTTGCATGTTGTTTGAAATGCACGGAACCGAGCATGATATGTATGGGTTTGTCCGTCAGTTTTCTTTCTGTTGTAAGTACGACGGAATATTCCTTTCTATCTGACTATGCCACATCAGCTGTAATTATGTGTCTGTTCGATGAGCCCTGTCATCTGCATTTCAAGCCTATGCAGTTGCTGTTTTTATCACTATCCGATACCTGTTGGGCTATTTCGTCACAATTATTTCTTCGTGAAAATTAGTTGCCGGTGCTTTTTTTTTATTTATTTTTATAGAGGCTTTGGCCTTCAGGCTAACATTCGCCTCTGTCAGTGCTTTCTGTGATTCATTGATTCGTTCTAATCAGATTCATAAATCACACAGCACCGCATTTCTCGACAGTTGCTTCTATTGATCAGTTTCTTTGTTGCTGTTCCATGCAACCAAACATTGTTCGGAGAAATCTTTACTCAAGAACGAATTTGTTGCTATTTGGAATGCTTTGGACTCAACTTTTGATTAAAAGTTGCACACCAGGAAAAGGTTATCGGCTGCAGCATGTTGATATTTGGATTTTTTCCCGGTGGTGTCACCATCATATTCGATGTGCACTTAAATGATTTTCATTCTGAAATCTCAAATTACATCGCTTGGACGCTTTTGCTAGATTTTAGGTAACCATTTTCTCCTCACTGTGATGTAAGCATGCGTTGAGGATGAGTTTCAACGGATTCGAATTGAAATAATTAAAACAATCAACTTTTCCTGAAAATAGTGTAATAAGCAGATGTTCATTAAAAAAGTATTAGCAAAGCTTTGGAGTTTCGTTTTTTTTTTCGTTTTCATAGTTAAAGCTAAAACACGAAAGCTTCTGTTATAGCATGTGGTTTAAACCTTTGCGATCTATTTCGACTCGTTATCAACACATATTTTAACTGTTTGTGTCTTTAAATTGAGAAAACTAAAAGGGCTTGATGCTGAAGGATTTTCATGCGTCGTTGATCCTAAAATAAAAATAAAAGGATTAACATTGCACATTACGAGCCATAAACATATGCACAGCAACTTTTATGGCAAATCAGCCAGCACCATAAACGATGTCGCGCTGTGACTGAAGCGTTTCGTATGCTGAACTGAAATATATAACTGGCTATAAAGCATATTCATAAATAATGAATATCCTTTTTCATGCGGTCCTGCCCCAAATCAAAAGCTGATCCAAAAACATGACCATAAACTTGATAAAACCAGAAAAAAGCAGAGCATAATAAAATTAGAATAACATTATTTTCTTTTGATATGCAGTAACTCTTAAACTTTTACAAAAAATCCAGTCTAATAAACAATGCCAAACGAATAAAACACCTACTAAAACAGAAATACGCCCCACCGAATCGGAGAAAAACAAATGCGAATAAATCACGATGCTGACGTTCATTATGTATATCTAATAAATATTAGTCTTGGCTGTCATGTAGTAACATCAATGGTGTAACATCTAGATTTGCTTTCCTCAGAACGTTTACCATTCGTAGTCATGGTTTAGCACAAATACCCTCCTTCGGCCACACTACTACTCGCCCTCAAAAGTTGCTCCTTCTCAACTTGCATAGTGTATAATAAATAGTATCAATTTTTACATACTTTTGACTCATAAGCTCTTTGATATGGTGGAATCAAGATAAGGAACTAAAATACCACTCCTCTAAAACGAGACATGACGCTAAACTCTTAAATTCTCTCTATGTTTTTTTTTCCACAATGTCCTGAAAGAGGATCATTACAGGTAGTCGAAAATATGTACTTTATAAAATGCTTTAAATTGTTAAATTCAATGCTAGTAAAATATAGGCACAAACGCACAAAAGCCGCACAATAAACAGGCGGTACCGTACGCCTAACAACATGTTAAGACTTTTAGAGCAAGGAATTTTATCGTCAAATGGCGTAAGAACGCGTATCCTAGTATCGTAATTCTTTTACTTTAGAATTCTATTCTGCTAGTACTAGTCCCCTTATTATCGCTCAAAATTCCAGTAATTAAATTGTGTTTTTTTAAATACAGAACAGTCTTTCACAATTAATTGGGCAATCCGTTAGCCGGTCGGAAAAGATTTCTTCTTGCGCTGCAGGACAACCAGTCAGTCAAATGAGATGCATCCGAGAGATGCACGGCTGTGGGTTTGGTATACGTGTGTGGCACGTGATTTAGCACGTCGACTTTCTAGCACGCACACACCTCTGCGGATGTAATCCATTCTCCAAAAGGTCTCGGTTGTATGTGCACGTTCTCCATCGTTGGATGATCTCTAGCTCCTTCCCTTTGCTGGAGAGATGGAGGGCAAACGCACAAAAGTACACTCGAATATAAGGTAAAGATGGGAGCCCCAAAATATGTTTGGGCGAACCAGTTGGGGGGTGTTGGAATAGTTTTTTGTTTGCTGTTGTTTGGTTTGGATTCAATACTTTCACAGAAAGTGTAATGGTTGGGGTGGGAAGGGACACAATAGTAATAAACTGCATATGTCGATCCATGTGGGTGAGATTCATAGAATCTATCAATTGAGGCGAGCAAACACGCTTGGTTCGAAAGGAGGATTTACAATGGATTTAAAAGTAATGTCTCTTAACGTATCCTCCCTCACAAGAAGTCGTGCCGCTCGATGCCTCCGTCTTTCACCATCCTAGTGCGACACACAATCCACAATCCCAGCAAAGCTTTGCTCCTCATTATCAGAATTTTCTAAAAAGGATGCACTTTTTCTTCATAACCACCACAAACGCACGTTCGGTTCAATCGTCGGGCCCGTGGAGCATGGTAGTCCTTTGAGGAAAGGGTAGTCCTTCTTTGCTTGGTTAAATGCCATTTCTTCACGAGCCATTAAGTGGATGACAACCTGAACACATTTAGGAACACGCACTCCATACCCAAAACCCTCTTTTTTCGCTCTATTTCTCTCTTCTGTTTCGTCGTGTGCAAGTGGACGGTAAAGTTCATATGTATTAAAAATAAGCTTGTCGTACAAACGCGCGTTATGCACCAGGCTCATGAAACATCGTTCCGGTGCCCCCCGACTAACAAATTAAGAAATGTTGCATTCGGGAGCGGTGGGAAACGATCGTTCGTTGTTAATCACACACACAATCATCACAGGCTGTTAGAGGTGATCAAATGTATCATCTCTTTGTTTTCTTGTTGACTAAGTGATTGCACTGTAAGGTACGTAGAAGCAGGCTTTTGCTTGCTAAATGATAAATGCACTGTTTCAAACCGGACGTACTGGCAGCAACACACACGTGATGGCGGCGGCAACAGCAGCTGTTTGATCCACGATCAAAGGCGTTGGTAATCCTACGCAAAAGGAGATGGATACCCACCATGACCCGCCCGTGGGGCGAGCACTAGAACTGTTCTTGATTTTCCATCTACCTTTTCCCCCATTTTGCCCCGCGTCAGTAGAATTTGCGCAATGATCATATACAGCCCCCACCCTAGTACACCAGTAGTTGTTTTCCCTATGGCGATGAGATGTTGTAGGGAATGGGGTATATCAGAGTCCACGTGTTTCCCGTGGTTCCATACATCCCAACGCAACGCACCATCGTGTACAACGCAAGCCGCAGGCGCACTGCCAACTAGGATTTTGCCGATCTCCTTCTGCCAAACACACCACACAACACTGGACACGTTTTGTATGCACTATCCGGACATTTCCCTGGTTCAATTATTCCTTCTACGCAAGGAAACGTTTGTTTCGGTCGGACACTTTTATTTCGTATTATGCACTGGCACGCACAAATAGCCTTGTCCCCACAAGGGAACGATCCTCAAAAATGGTCCATAATTGATGGTTGGATGTTTAGCCGCGCTAGGTTACGATTAGATTTGTAGTGGTTGTAACTTTATTGAATACATTTATACTGCGGTGTACTTGTAGCATATTACTTTTGCGGTTAAACGACTTAGGACAGTGTAATTGGGGGGTTGTGGTTTAGTAGCGTAAAAGTTCATTCTGATTGCTAAACCGTGCGCGCAAGGGATCATTTGTCGCCCCTTGTCATTTGCGTCTTCCGTACTTTTTGTTGACTTAAAACGAGCTTTTTAGATATCTCTCTTTCCTCTCTATAGAGGGGTTTGTCATACATTCTCCTAGGCGGGGAAGTTTTGTAGCACAATAACGGGGAGGCTTTTCTATAAACTATATGTGTGCTTATCTGTATGAAACTTTATAAAGATTGGCTGAGATTGAAGCTTCTTCGCTGATTTCACCTTAGTCATGTTTTGTGTTTTATGTATGTTTTGTTGTGTTGTGCTTGGTTTTGCTGTCGCTCAGGGGCCAGTGCCTAACTTTTCTGTTCGCTTCACAAGCCATGCCTATTTAAATAATGCATTTTTTCGTCGTAATAAGGATACGATCATCCGAAAGTTCAAACATATCTTTATACGAAAACACACGCACACACGGTACAACCTTGCTTATCGAATCGAATAAAAAACACTTTTTTCTTTTGCTTTTCTTTGCCTGTCCTAGAAGCGTGAGGCTCAATTATTTGCGTTCCTACGAGCTATAGGTTTCTGTTTGTATCATATTGCACCGCCAAAAACTTAGCTTCCTACAATATTTTTTATGCGAGCGATCGTCGACACACACACGCACACACACTCGAAAAGTTCTTTTCAGCTTAACTCAAACGAGTTGATGATCGCATCATGACGGTACAGTGGATCGTTCTATCGTTAAGAACAAAACTAATGATTACTAAATATATGTGTATCGCGTTATGAACGTATTCACCTTCCGGCTCGTTTGCGGAGTAGTTGGTGGGTTTGCTGCACCTTTTGCCGCAAGGAACAGTTTATTCCACGTGTAATTAGATCGTTATTTGATTTCTGGGCACCAGCAATGTTGCCGTTGTAAATAGATGATAAATCAAGAGTAACTGAACGAGAAGTCCTTGTTGTAGCCACATCTACTAGATGTCTACTTTTTTATGTGTTTTAAAAAACATTCCTATCTTTACGATTTAGCACCTCCGTTGTGTGTTGTTTTTTTGTTTTTAATGTACGTTATGATCGCAAAATAGATAATCTAGTCCGCATAGGAGAATATATTCTTCACTGTGTTATTTCAACGTTCCCGCTCGCGCAAACTTCACATACATGCGCCAGCCTCTCTTGTCGTTAATCATACGTTATGTATTGAATTCACTCTTTCCCTGCCATATCTGCCCTACATCCTGCTACAAAATCCTTTCGAATCATGCATGCATTGATACTGGATGCCAAACTAGATTGTCACCTCTTTTATATGCCTCTGAGATCGAGCCTACAGCAAAAACCTTTCGCAGCAAATGCAGGACGCGCTTATCACACTTAGAATCACTTCGTAACACCGAAACCGGAACATACGCCACAGAGACAAAACACGAATTTTCTTCACGCAACTTAAAAAGAAATAAAACTGCACTCGACCGCACTTAATTTCCTTTTTTTTTGGTTGGGGGTTATTCGCACACGCGCACTTTCTCGCAGATGCCGCCACATAAAAAAACAGAAATGCACCGAACACAATCGATGCATTCCCGAGTTCACACTGCTGCTACGGTAAACTATCCTCGAGATACGAGGATTTAACCGGTCCGGAACGAAGTCAGCATTCTCATACCGCCATCAATATACGGTAGTAGTAAACGCTGCTACAGCTTCAGATAATGTGTCCTTACCACTGGCACACCGTGCGCCAAGCAAACAGACACACAGGCGGCTTGCCTCGCGCACATCGTCTCTGGCCTGAGGAATCTGGCAACACAAACTGCGCCCTGATGATAAAAGCGCAGTTACGGTGAAGAAGCTCGTTGAAACCATTGATCAAAGACGAAGTATTCGCAATCGAGCAAGTGTATCCGCCGGCATGTACGAAGTCATTCAAAGATTGTTGCCTTGCTGCAAAATGGAGATGTTGTGTTGTTATTGCACACGATGATTGGCGAATCCAATGCTTCGGCAACGAGGTATGATCTATGCGTTCAAAGGATGATGCATCACACGATGCGTTACACATCCTTCCATCAGGATCGGCGAAGAAAAGTGGTTCACAGCTGGTTGATTCGATTCCTCCTCCCTAATACTAACGTCGATCGGATGGGGAATACTGGTGAAACGGCGAAGCTGTTGAATCCACGTCCACGGTACCAATAGTAAAAAGGACAAAGACAGTCGTTAGAATTGAATCTTATACAGATAAGAATATTGTGATTATCATCTAAATCAGAAATCGCAAAATCCAGCTACAGCTATCCAGCCCGCGAGGCTGTTTGAATAAAATTTTCAAAAACTTCAACTGTGTTAAAATGGCCTAATTTCGATTCTAAGAAATTTATCTGCAGATTTTAACGCTTTATGGTTTTCGTGATATTTATAGCAGCTTTAAGCTTTCTTTTTTAGTTTTCTTATTTCGTTAGTGACGGCCAGGCCGTATAGTTTTAAGCTTTAAAGGCGTTCATTTAATAAAATTTGGCATCTATTCGGCAACCTATGGCATTCGTAAAAAAACTTTTAAATTACATATCTTCAGATAGTTTTGACTAATGGTTTCAGAGTGATGTTAAATTTGGTTTCAAATCATTAATATTCAATGAAAAGTTTCCAGCCAATTATTTTGAGTGTTCAGAATTATTAAATTTTTCAGTTAATAATAATTAATACAATCAAAACAGTTTAAATTGTGCCCATTCAAGAGAAACGGTTGTTGCTGCTTACCTTCGAATCATCGTCTATCACGGTTATTATAACCACGACCACCGCTACCACTAGCGCCGCCACCTCCACCACCACCACCGCGATGCTGTTGCTGATTACGATCACTGCGGTGGTTAGAACGATCGCGATCTCCACCGCGCTGTTGGCCACGATCGGACGAGTTTCCCATTCCTCCATCGGCCCGATCGTTCTTCCGGTGCATGTGGTGATGGTGCATCGGAGGAATCATTGGCGGCGGAACGTGATAGCCATGGCTTGGCATGACCGGGGGAGGTCCCTTCATCGTCGGCAGACCACCGACGAGTCCACCGACCGCACTGCTCAACCCTCCACCACCCTGGCTACCTCCAGTTCCGCCGGTTCCGCCTGATCCGCTGCCACTAGCACCGCCGCCTCCGCCCATGCTATTGGCTGACTTCCACATGAACTCCTCCATCTGTTCGTACGCTCGCTTGTCGTATATAGCGGCGGCGGCAGCTGCTGCAGCCGCATGGCTACGTGGAGGCGGCATGCCACCGGCACCCGTCACGCTGCCCGGAATAGAGCCGGGTGGCAGTGGGTACTCGGGAATTGGCAACCCTTCGTAGTACCGTGGTGGTGGGGGCATATTGTCGTACGGTAGCGGCATAGCGGGAAAGCCGGGCGGCGGTGCGTATGGCATCGGTGGCAGCTGGTTCTGCATGTTGCGCATGTAGTCGGCTACGTACGCCTCGGCAGCTGCCGTCGAGCTGTACCCATCCGCCCAGCGATGATGGTGGGCCGCATGGTGCATCGCGCCGAACGCAGCGGCAGCACGCGACATACCACCACCGCCGCCGCGATCGCTTCCATCGCCACCATTTCCGCCTCCCATGCCCATTCGGGGTCCACCCATTCCGCCACCGTGCCCTCCATGGCGACTTCCTCCTCCACCGCCTAGGCCGCCACCATGTCGGTCCTTTCGGTACGGTGCATACATTGAGCTTCCCCCATGGGAACGACTTCCTCCACCACCACCACCACCACCACCACCACCACCACCATCTCTACCACCCTTCGGGCCCGGGTACATGCGTCTTCCACCGCGCCGTATTGGGCCAATGCTACCACCGCCGCCACCATCTCTTCCACCACTACTGCGACTTCTCAATGAGGAAGATGTGGGCCGGCCAAAGTTAGGCGGCCGCCGGAACGACTTCGAAGCAGCCTTTTCTTTCATCAGCTTAGACGCTTCCTTCGATTTCTTCAGTATCGGCGTCATATCGATGCTGGTGTCCTCAGTGAATAGGCGACACAGCTCCTCCGCCACCTTGGGTTCTATCTCCTGCCCGTCCCTGCCAATCTTTACCGGCTTGTCGTCATTCCAGGCATTGTACAGGTGCGAAGTGCTTGTGAACGGCAGCTCCTTCTTGCACACCCAGTCGATCTTAATGACACCGCCCAGCGCTTTTGCCGACATACCCGGCGGTAGCACCCAGTCAACGGCGGGCAGATCGCGCCGTGCCTCCGCACCCATGCGCGCGAACCCGGCAAACTTGCCGCTCTCCTTCACCGAGAACAGCAGTATCACATTACGGCTCTCGCGGAACGCCTGATTCAGGTTGGCCTCGTTCGGCGGCAGTGTCGACCAGACGCCTTTGTTCTTGGACAGTGCCACATTGTCGTGGTTGTTCGATTTGATCAAAAAGAAGCGCGCCTCCCGGAACAGGTAGTTGATCTTCGTCACGTAATCGTACGATTTGACCGTGTTCTTCGTGCCAGACGCACTGCCAGCAGCTTTCGTGCGGCTGCGTTTCGCTTCCGGCGCACCGGACGCCGGGCTTCGGCTGCGTGATTTGCGATCGTCCTTCTTACTGCCGCCCTCGCTGCTGCTACTGCTGCTGCTGCTGCTACTGCTGCTACTGCTGGTGCTTGTATCGTTAATATTATTGTTGCTGTTGTTGGCAGCGTCCTCCTTCTCCTCCGGACCGTTGCTAGCAGCAGTGGGATCATTGTCCTCCTTTTTCTTACCGACAGTTTTCTTGCTATCCTGTTTTGCGCCGGTTGCCGGTTTCTTTTTCTTCTTCTCTACGGCCGCCACTACCTTCACTATGCCCTCCTTCTTCTCTGCAGCAGTAGCGACCGTTTTAGTCTTCTTGTTAACTGGTGGATTTGCCGCTACCACTTTTTTAGCGACAACCTTTTTCTTGCCTGCCGCACCACTCTTCGCCGGCGTTGCTTTTGTTTTCTTCGCGCGCTTGTTGCTACGCCGATGTTGATCGTTGTCATCATCATCATCGTCCTCATCATCGTCGTCCTCTTCCTCTTCATCCTCCTCATCGTCCTCGTCATCCTCACCGTTATCGTCCTCTTCCATGGGATCGTCCTCATCCTCTTCCTGTTCGTCGTCATTTACTTGATCTTCATCATCGGCCTTATCCTTCTTCTTTGCCTTGCTGTCGGTCTCGTTCGCCGGCGCTTTCTTCGTCTTTTTCTTCGTTATTTGTTTTCCCTTTGGTGCGCCGTTCTCCTGCTGCTGGGTGGCTTTAACATCACCCTTTTTCTTTTTCGCACTGGCACCGCCACCACCATCCTCCTCTTCCAGATCAGTGCCAGAGTCGGATTCGGCCGAGCTTACCGAGCTGATACTGGGGTGCGAGCCGTCGGCTTCGTCAGCATCTGCCTCGTCCGCATCAGCATCCCCATCGCCAGAAGCTTCCGACCGGGTGTCGTATGAATTTTCCAGCGCTTCCGCTATGTCCCGTTCCGTTTCGTCCAATCCTAGGTTCACTGCGTCCAGATCGGCCATCTTGGCTCTTTCGTTGTGTACAAGCGCACTGTTGCTCTCTCGTTTCCGCTAACGGTTTCCTCCAACAAACACACACACACCACTACATACGACGTCGCGTCGGTGTTGATTCGACATGAAAGAAAAGAAAATAAAAGTTAATTTTTCAGAATCCTACTTTTGTTGTACTCAAAATACGATAGCGAAAACCATGACGGGAAGCACATTGTTTTAGAAAGGGCAGAATTTAGCATAGAAACACAACGAGATAGATTAATTCAGCTGAACTGTTTTGGATTAGTGTTGTGCTCAGTCCTTTGCACTTGTCCCAATGGCACAACAATTACAACAAAATGGTCTCTTTTGTATCATTACATTTTCGTTCACACAACAAGAAAGACAAAATAAATACACAACGCTGCATGGTGTACTGTTTTATGGACGATTTTTCTACAATACCTGTGAGTTAGGTGGTTAGTTCCTGTTCCTGCCCTTGTTCCGATGCAAATCGTTCAGCAAAGCGAACAGGAAGCAGCGGAAGCTGGGGTGGGAAGAGGAGCGTCTTTAATGCCCAGAATAGAACGACACTATCACTATTTTACTGTCAGAAAACGGTCGCTGTTGCAACGCTGGTACGCACTTTAGCCCAATAAACCCTAAACACTTAATTTAACATTCTTTTTCGGCTATATTTTAGAATTTTCCTACCACCATTCGGTCGCTCTGTGGCTGCTCTGTTTCACTCGCACAGTACATTTCCCTAAGCAACTGTGTTGGGATTGACATTTCCCAAGGAACGTTTTCATCAGCGATGGCATTTTTCGAATAAATTCGCAGAGAGCCAAAAAATTACAAATAAAATGTTTTGACTAACGAGGATAACAAAATAAATTTCCATTGTGTATTTTGTGTGAAAAAAGTTCATTGATGTATTTAGCTAATTATTATTTCCCATTATGTTATGCCCATTCAGCTCAGTTGTATGCCCATACAGCATAACGACAGCATTTCAAATCAGCTGTCACTGCATTCGTGATTCGTGACTTCGGGCGTGTTGTGACGGCGACTATCGACCCCCCGGTCGCAACATTTTGGGCGCACTTTTGCACATTTCCCATTCCGAACACTCGTTGTGCAGTGAACGCGATGTATTGCAGGAAGATTTTGCCAACATGAAGCGAAAGGAAAAGTTTGAAAGTGAAACAGGCTTTGAAGGATGGGTAAGTTCTTTTACCAACGAAAACTCCATGGCTGCATAGAATCACGAATCTTCGCCCATCCTTCTAGGGCGATTACATGGATGCCAAAATCGCCAAACTGGAGGACCAGTTTCGGCACAGCTCTGCAAACGTCGGAGAAAAGCTTTCCGACCTGTTCGCCGGTGTGTCGATTTTCGTGAACGGCTACACCAACCCGTCGGCAGACGAGCTAAAGCGCCTAATGATGCAGCACGGTGGGGTGTTCCATCATTACAAGCGCCCCAACACTACGTACACGATTGCATCAAACCTGCCCGATGTAAAGGTTCGTTCGATTACGTCGGAGATAATCATCAGTCCACGATGGGTGGTAGATTGTTTAAAGGAAGGCCGGCTGCTAGACTACTCCCGATATCTGCTCTACACGCAGCACAAGCCTTCACAACCGAAGCTTGCATTCCCTAAATTGACCTCAGCTACGAGTCGTGCAACGGATATAGCTAAACCAGTACCAAAGACTGATGGCGATCCGAACGATATCAGCCGAAGTGAGTGTCTTAATGTGCTGGGAATGCTGAAGAACTTTACAAATTCGATACCAGAAACGTCCGGTCCCGTTACGGTTCAGCAGGAAGAGTCGATAGAATCGAAAAGTGATACCCCAAACGACAACACCACTTCGCCTAAGAACACAAGCCCTCACAGAACAACCTCCAATGGACCCTCTCAAGATCCGCTTTCACCGCAATGCTCACCGGATGTGTTTCCGGAAGTTGATCCACCACCACCTACGGAAACATCCGTTCGACGCAGCGTAAAAGCTACAAGTCCGGGTAAACCGTCCACTTTGAAGCAGTCGCTTACTGCAACGGATCCCAACTTTTTGACGGAGTTTTTCAACAACTCCCGCTTGCACCACATTGCTACGCTTGGCGCCGGTTTTAAACAGTACGTAGCAGAGCTGCGTGAAAAATCTCCCGGTTGCTTCCCTGCCCGAGATACACTGATACAGCAACTTTCGGATGACCGCGTTGGCACACGTGACCCAACGGATTATGAGTTTACTAACGAGCCCAACGCACGCTACATCATGCACATTGATATGGATTGTTTTTTCGTGTCGGTTGGTTTGCGCAAGTATCCTCACCTTCGCGGTCTCCCGGTAGCGGTCACACATTCGCGCGGTTCCGAGGCACGCGTCCCTTCGCATCCCGGGCAGAACCGTGCGCTGGAGATCGAACTGTACCACAAGCGGCTGGAAGAGCGCTACAAAGCGCCGGACATACCAATTGAATCACGCCTCGCTGCGATTGACGAACATAATTCGCTGTCGGAAATAGCGTCCTGCAGCTACGAGGCTCGTAGGTGTGGCGTGAAGAATGGTATGTTTGTGGGGGCAGCTTTGAAGCTATGTCCTGAGCTTAAAACCATTCCATACGACTTCGAAGGCTATCGGGAGGTGGCACACCAACTGTACGACACGATCGCGCGATACACGCTAGACATCGAAGCCGTCAGTTGCGATGAAATGTTTGTCGATTTAACAGAATTGATTCGAACGACTGGTATTGACGTGATGGAGTTTGTAACGTACGTACGGAGCGAGATATCAACTGCCACCGGATGTGCCTGCTCGGCCGGCATCGGTGCAAATCGTCTGCAGGCCAGGATGGCAACAAAAAAGGCAAAACCCAATGGCCAGTTTCATCTTGTTCCGGGAGCGGTCGAGGAGTACATGCGCGTGATTCCGATTGCCGAATTGCCAGGGGTCGGGCCGAGCACATCGCATCGATTGAAAAAGATGACTTACGTGACGTGTGCCGATTTGCAAACCATTCCCAAAAACGTTCTGCAGACGGAGTTTGGCAAAAAGTTTGGCGAAACGCTGTACAACGCTTGCCGTGGAATTGATGAAAAGCCACTAGTGTACGATCGGGGGCGAAAGTCCGTGTCGGTCGATGTCAACTACGGCATACGCTTCAGTACCGAGCAGGAAGTAGATCGGTTCATGCGTCAGCTTACGGAGGAAATCCATCGACGGTTGGTGGAGCTACGTCAACGAGGTAAACTCGTAACTGTCAAGCTGCTCGTACGGTCCCCGGAGGCACCGGTCGAGACGGCAAAGTTTATGGGCCATGGACTGTGTGACGTGGTTACAAAGTCACAACCACTTCGCCAGCATACGGACGATCGGGCCGTAATTGAAGGCGCTGTACTATGGTTGATGCGTACGCTAGCGATAGCGCCATCTGAGCTTAGGGGAATTGGAATACAAATTTCCAAATTCGAGGGAACTAAGCATACTGCTGATAATGAAGCTGGCAATCGTTTGAAGAGTATGTTTCAGAAGGTGGAACATAAACAAAAGTCATCTGAAGAAACGACGAGGAATCTCCCTAATCTAGCAATGGAACGGATTGCCCTTAACCAAACAACGATGGGTGAAAGTCATAGACAGCAACTTTCATCGGTGCTTCAAGCGCCCGACGATCAACAACCGTGTACGTCCAGCAGTCTTATTGCAGCAGTGCGACAGTCCTTTTTCACCCCAACAAAAGAAGATTACAGCGGTACACTCATATCCCCGAAGCGAAACGATAGCGCAGTGTATTCACCAAGCAGAAAAGTTGTCGGTGGGTCGAAACCTGGCATCAGAGGCCGACGTGGAAGACCTCCGAAATGGGCCACGTTATCCGGGAAGAAGGATCAAAGCAAAACGGCTCCGAGTGTCGGCGTGATGAGAAAATTTTTAACTGGCTCTGCAACAAGTTCATCTACCGTTACGGCGGATGGCGAGTTACCTGTGGGGCTTGATCCAGAAGTACTTGCGGCACTTCCCGAGGATATACGCGAAGAAGCGATACGAGATTACCGCAGGCATCAACAGCAGCAGCTGACGGCTAATAATCATCTTCACCAACCTGCAGTGGAAAAGACTCCGGTGAAGATCTCTCCCGTTAAGAACACTGCGCGTCATGAGTGGAAATCCCCAGTGACTCCCCAGAACACGACCCATTCCACAGAGCAGGACAACAAAATTAAGATTGAGCTCAAGTTTCTGCAAGCACTTCCACTGGAGCTGCGCCTCGAGGTAGAAAAGCAGATCGAACTGAACAAAGATAACATGGTAGTTACGTGCAACGAGCCAGAATTCGACGAACCTCTACTTGTTACGCCCGAAAACAGTCCTGCTAAGGAACTACAAACACCCGTAAAAGCTGTGCCGGTGGCTGCATCCGAGGTCGAATGCATACCTTCGCCACCATTGCGTGATCCCAACATTCTACGGCGCAAGAACTGGCGCGAACTGGTGGAAGAATGGATCGAAAGTACAGAGCAACCGTACGAGTACGATGTGCAGCTGCTGGCAGCGAATGGACAGGAACTGTGCGAGGACAAGACGTTAGATCAATTGTATTTATTCTTGCGATTTCTTCATCGATTGGTACAGGAGACAAACAACTGCTGTTGGCATGAGGCGTACAGTAATGTCGTCCGACCGATTCAGGACCGAATGCTCGTGATGTATGGGAAGGGATTGGCAGTGCCAGGGAAAGTTAATTGTGAAACGTGCAATAATATGGTTTAATTTTACCATAATGGATAGAGTACATTCCAACATGAATAAATTATTGGTTCATATCTATACATTGGATTTGCTGCAGAGCACGTTTCTACCATCTTGAGAAAGATTGAGAGGAAAGACGTAATATGAGTGGTTTTATATCTATGCTATACTTTGCTTGCAACTGTCCATTTGAAACGGCGGCAAGCGCGGTATGACAGAAAGACAGAACAAAAACATCAACAAACCATTTTCTAAATAGACACACCGAAACTCCCTCTAGAAGCAATGAAAGTTATGCGCGTAGTTTGGCTCTTCAGTATGTTGGTAGCTTCGGGACCTAGCACCAAGATTTTCCTTTTCGTTCGTGGAGTCACGGAAAATGGAAAGTTACGACCAAGTGTGTCATCTTTGTCTTGAACAAGATGGTTCAAGCTTGATCGCTTTGAACGACGAAGACCTGACGGCGAAAATACATCGCATATTTTACTTCGAGGTACGATTTACATGAACAGGCTTAACGTAAGGGGGAGTTTTGTGTTTAATCGTTTTCTTTGATTATCACATTCAGGTAACATTCCCACCGCAGTCCGACGCGCTTATCTGTAAAGGATGTAAAGGAATCATAGAAGACTTTCACAGCTACGCGGAACTAGTCTCCAAGAATCAGGAACGTCTAAGAGCAACGCTTTGTACCAAACAGTTCAAAAAGGAATATTTGGAAGAATCTGCAGTAGGGCAAACAGCTGACATAGATTATGCAGCATTTGCTTGCGAAGGAATCAAAGAGATGCCATTGGATGAATCTGTTGAAGACAACGATACTAAAGACACTCCCACGCTCATTGAAGTGGAAACCGAGGCAATGGATCAAAACTGGGGCTTCAATAAAAATGAGGAGGAGCAGTCCATTTGTCCACCAGAATCGGAAGATGAAAGATGGGATCAATCATCGTTGGAACAAGAAAGCGTCAATAATCTGCCCAGCGTAAAGGAAATAGCACAGAAGCGCAACGCGCCACACACCGCAGCAAACACAGCAAAAGAATGTGATGGCAATCTTAGCACCGAGCGAATGGTTCTGCAGCGCTACAAACTGACATGCGATCTCTGCTCGAAGCCACTGACCGATTTCAGCGAGCTGAGTAAGCACTACAGACAACAGCACAACGTTGCAGGCTATTTGCGATGCTGCAATAAAAAAATCGTCAAGAAATGTTGGATGATTGAGCATCTGCAGCTGCACATCGATCCGGACGCGTTCCGGTGCGTGAAGTGTGCGAAAAGTTATTCCTCCAGCAAGGTGCTAAAGGAGCACTTGAAGGAAGTACATGCCTCGGCTACGGAACGGTCCTTTCCCTGTACTACCTGCGGCAAGGCGTTTGTTTCGCGCGCACACCTCAACGCACACGTGATGGTCGCGCACGGTACGGTGTCGTGTCCGCAGTGTGACAAGGTGCTAGCCAGCCAGGGCTCGCTGCGGAAGCACCTGGTTTCAGTTCACGGCGAAGGTGAGAAGCACGTGTGCGAGGTGTGTGCTCGAGTGTTTCGTTCGAAACAGTGCTTCGACACACACCGCAAGACACACGATGGTAGCCGGCAGGAGAGCAAGGTACAGTGTGACCTGTGCCAGGCTTGGCTAATGGATAAGTACTGCCTCACGAAGCATATGCGCCGTATGCATAACGAAGAGGATACTGATCCGGCTGAGTGTGGTACGTGCGGCAAAACGCTACGCAACCAAAACGCTCTGAGCTGTCACATGTGGCGGGCGCACAGCGAAAGCCGGTTCGAATGCGAGTGGTGTAAAAAGCAGTTTAAACGGCCGCATCACATGAGGGTAAGGATGATACGGTTGGGTCTGTTTGTAATGCATACAATAAATCAGCTTTGCTTTTTGCAGGAACATATTGCCATTCATCACACCGGCGGAGATCTGTACGGTTGCCATTACTGCCAGGAAAGATTCAACACTAAAAACAAGCAGTATGCCCATCGAAAAACAGCTCACCCGAAGGAGTTTGCGGAAGAGCTTAAGAGGCGAATGTTAAAGGAATGAAAACGTAGTACTTTTGCTTCGAATTGTGCATGAATAGGATTTCTCTTAGGGGTTGTTCATCAATTATATAACGCTCATAGGACTGAATAGAGTGTTAGCTCAAGCGTTGCGAGTTGTTAGACAGGGGACGGGGGAGTTAGGAGTTAGGCTGGAGGGTTAGTAGGTTATACGTTATGTATTTAATAGAGGCAGGGATGAAGTGGTTGAGTTAAACTAAACGATTCGTTTTATTACAAAAGGAGCAAAGAGTCCAAAAATCGGATTTCTTCTAGCAGGTTCCAACACACCACGCAGTTATTCAACTACGTCCGTCAAGTCCTCACTACGAGGAAAGTCCTGTCCTAGTCCTGTCCTGTAGACGTCGTATGCGCCGTTGTGGCCTTCCCCCTGGCCACCCTTTCCTATTCCCTACAAAACACGAACTCTCAGAACTACATCTTTGAGTTAAAATAAGATAAAATGCACATAAGAATGCACCAAGGATATTTTTTTTTATAAAAGAAATGTGGTAGTTTGAAGCAAAAATCATGTTGTACTACCCTCATAACTACCCGTTTACATAAAGTTACCGCGCACTCTACTACATACGGTGGAGCGCCGTTGATATGGCTATTCATTTCTCGATGCTGTGCAGAAATAATAGTTTAGAAAGGAAAGATATTATTTACTTGAAGAAAATTTAATAATCACTGTTATGAAACAGTTTTGTCAAAAATCAATAAATTATTATGTTGATCATATTTATTGATTCTTTTCAAAATAATGCTAAGCCAGAATGAAACTAGCCTTAATTAATCGAAATAGGCTCGTGTCATCCAAATTGCTCTAAAACTAAGGAAAATTTTGTTACAAGTCCAAATGTACTTTTTTCCGAGCATTTCCACATGCTTGAGTCCCACAGAGTCCGATTAAACGGCACTGCACTGTAATTAAATTACTATGACACATAAACCAGTCAGAGCCGTCAGAAAGTAAAACTTGTTTTGGAATGATACTTACATTTATGCTTTCTTTCAACCGTTTTCAATCAATCTACATCGGTTCTATCGGTATTTAACATCTTATCGTCATACTTTTTTTTTCTTATTGTGTACTTCTAACGATCTTCTGCAAATTTAAATCCAATCTTACTCAGTACGCGACGTCCGATGGTTTGATGCGAAGAATTACTGGCACACTGGTGCAGGGCAATATTGCTACCTCCGTCACGACGGCCGTCACCAGCTCCGGTGGTGTAACGTCGTAGTGAAGGTTCAGGATCGTTAGTGAGGTAATCGTTTCCCAATCGGCTAGCATGGGTTTTTCCTGAACACTGTCACGTGCACGTGGTGCAAGTACCAGTTCGTTTGGGTTACCTGTTTGTCCAACAAATAGTACAAATATACAAAAGATTGCCTTCCTCATTTGATGAAGCGAATAACGTACCGATCTCATTGTACACGAATGCGTCCGTTTGTACGCGCTCGGTAAACTTGTGCGTTTCGCAGCAAACCAGCACCGGCACGTTGTATGATTTGGCCACCAGTGCAATTTGTGCCGTGCCGACCCGACTCATGACGGACCCATTCGCAAGGAGTGCATGGGCACCGAGAAACACCTTCGTGACCTCCGGCATCACGTAGCTGACCGCATTGATCAGCACACACATGCACTTGACGCCGAGCTGAACGAGCTCTTCCAGCATCGCATTCTCTTCCTGCCGTGGCCGCGCGTTCACGATAATAACGCGGAACGTTTTCTTCCGACGGCTCGCTTCTTCCAGGATGTGCTTAATCAACGAGGAGCTAAAGGAGAAAAAAGGAAAAGGACGGTTAAAACGTAGATTAACGATTGCTAACGGGCTTTGTCCGCTCCAGCTTACCAGCCGTACGTTAAAATGACGTCTCCATCGCATATCTTATTCTGCACCGTGCTGCAGATCGCTTCCTCGGCCTTCTCGATCTGGTCCCGGATGTACGATTCGATCGATTCAAGCAAACACTCTTTCTGCTCCGACACGGACACCTTCCCGTCCAACTGCCGGGTGCACATTTTTACGTGCCGCAACGCGTTTGTCATCGAAACGGAGAATGGCCGGCAGCGCTGCAGATGATTGGCCGACACGTTCAGCATTTCCTCGAAGCTGCGCCCAAACTCCTTCTCCGGAGGGGTTTCATAATCGTTAATCAGCTGATTCAGTACCTTAAGCAAAGCCAAACAGCGTGACTTCGAGCCGACCACGGCTCCCTTGGCGTACTGTATGCCTAGCTTCGTTACAGCCGGGTGCAGCGTGGGCGAATTGACAATTTCCGTAGCTGCAAACTTTGGCTGATGCAAGTGGTTGAACAAATTGACGATATGCTTACGCGGTAGTCCCGCACCAGTCACTCCAGTACTGGTCGGTGTCGCTTTCTTGACTGGTGATTTCATTTTTGACGGTTCCTTATCCGAATTTGGAACCTTTTTCGAGTCTTGCTTAGCGGCAGTCTGCTGTGGTGCCGAGTCGCGTTTCTTAGCCTGAAGTGCTTCCGCTTTAGCCGCACGCTGTGCCTCCTGAATGGCCCTTCGTTCTGCTTTCGATAATGACGCTTTGGCCGATTTTGCTCCCTCGGGTACATTACCAGCTAGCAAAGGATTCTTTGCCTCGAACAGTGCCTTTCGTTCAGCTTTCGTTAGCTCTTTTGTTGCAGCCTTATCAGAGATGTCAGCCTTGGCGTTCGGACCATCAGAGATATGCAACTGCTTCATCTTCTCACAAATGCTCGCATCAGTGCTGGATTTTTTCAGCTCAGGTGTCGGTGCATCAGGTTCGGTCTGTAGTTTTGCTGGTCGCTGTTCCTTCGCTTTTACTGCGGAGGGCGCATTTTGTTGCTGTTGCTTCCCTTGTGCTGATGCTTCTTTGTCCTTGCTTTTCGTTTTGGCGGCTAGCTTGGCTGCCTTCTTTGCTTCACGCTCTGCAAGGATTTCTTCACGCGTTTTTTCTGTTTTCACGCCCGAAGCTGCTGGTGCGCTCATAGTGCTGCTTGAAGGTTGCGGACCAGGTTGCTTGATCGAAGTATTACCTTGTTCTGTCAGAATCTTCAAGCCAACGGTCATGCAGTTCGGAAAAATCTCTTCAGCAGATATAGCACTCAAACCTTGCAAATCGTAGGCTAATGTTTGCTTTCTAGGTTGTCCCTTCGGGATAGAAGTTACCGGTGTGTAACTTAACTTACCGAGTATATTCGCAGCGTCGAACCGAAACAATTCTGGCCCGGGGAAAATTTCTTCCGCCGTTATATTTTGTATGGCTGTGGGCAATTCCTTTCCGATGGGGAAAAGTTCATGCGGGCCAATGTCGATAACTCCGGCGTACTTCGTAGCTACGATTTTAGGCTTGCTATCAGGTTGAAGAGTTTCCGGCGACGTTCCAACCTTGAGAGATTGTTTATGGGCGGTTGCTGCAGAAAATATCGTTCCCGGTGGAAATAATTCTTCAACTGTGATGGATTTCACCAACTCAGTTTGCGGCTCCTTTTTATCACCTTTTGGCTTTCGCTTACTGCGGCGTCGGCTTGCTTTACGGGAGAGCTCCGGAGCATGGACCTCAGTAACCGCTGAATGTGGATTAATTTCTCTCTCAGGTGCTCTCGCATCAGCGCTTGCTGGAGGATTATTCTCCTTTTCTAGTTTAGTCGACTGTTGAGCTGTGTTACCTGTCTCGCAATGATTTGCGGGCTTGCCCGAGTCTGGTTTTGGCTTTTTGTGCGAACGATTACGTTTCTAAAAGTAAATAAAAACAAGCTGTTTAATTCGTATACTTTTTCTTTAAACTCCCAAACAATCACTCGTGATACGCATCATGCAACACAACTACAAACTAAATTTTTTTAGCAACGTGCCTATGAAAGGAAAATTCGTGCAACAGGATGTCGAAATCAAGGAGTAGGAAAAGCAAGTAATCCGATTGCAAACCACACTGGCGCACACACACATTCCAAGCTCCAAAGGCTTCTCCGTACGATACCTTTTTCAACGTTCCAGGCTCCATTGAAGCGACAGTCTCCATGGTGATGGTGAAGGGTTATGTTAATGTGGATCTACTACTTTGTCACTTATCTTTCGGAGATTTGCACACATACGAAACATTCCAGCAGCACCGTAGCAAGCAAAGGACATATGCACAACGGCACGCAAACGTAATAAAGTAGGGAGAAAGTAGAAACACTTGTTAAAAGGGCTACAACATCTACGGGGAATGATAGATCGATAGGAACGAGAGCAATCAGGTTCCAAAAACGGCGATACGATTATATCATTAAAACTCTTTTCTTTGATACGAAAAATTAGTTGCAGGGACGTTTGCACTGACAAAGTATCGGATAGAACAGTTTTGCATTACCTTCGGTGGCAGAGACCAATCTTTTTCCTTTTTGCAACGTAGCAGGATGTCTGCGTACTGCAAGGAAGATCACTTAAAGCAATGCGTAAGCGGTTTGCAATCCTTCAACAATTACGGCCAGCAGATAAGCTGTATACTTGGCTATTGTTTAACAACGAAATAAAAGGTTAGATGATAAAGTAAATCCGCATTAAATTTAGAATTTTCACATACGGTTAAAAAATAAATACGGGGTTCTGCTCGTGAGGTAAGGAAACAGTCGAGCGTGAGAGGGCCACTAGATTGAACAGAGATGAAAACATCAAGTTTGACATACATCCTGTGACGTTTATAGTTCGAATTTCCATCAAACATGTCGTTTGGCTAGATTTGCATTTCAATTCATCGAGAACGTACTGATGAATTTAACACGCCCTTCTCAGTCTTTCATTACTGCAGTTTTGCAATGCAGTAGTTTGCTTCCAATACAGTACCACTGCAGCTTAACCTATATGTTAAAATCAAGATACTTTATTTTGTAAGTTTTGTAAGTTGTGTAGCTGGCTTTGCTGGATTGCATTCACGTGACTACAGCTATCGGGGAAAGTATAAAAAGAGGGAAAACAAGGAGATTTCTACACCAAATTTTACGCTCACATTCCACAACAAAATTTATTACAGAATATTCGAACAAGGGTAACGATTTTCGATAACGTTCTTTAAACCAAATCTATACAAGGTATATAGAGAGAGCACCGTGTGCGTGCCGGCCGCGGAGAAAGTTGCGTACAAGTTTTTGCTCCTAAACATCGAAAAGGGCTGTGTGAAAGGGGGTGGCTGGTCGAAACCAAACACACGCACGGGCGCGCGCACACACACAAACACACACGTAAACGCCGAAGGGAAGGAAAGGCATCCCGTTTCCTCCGAGCGCTACGAGGAGATTTGTTTGCAGCCGGACGAAACGGCAACGCGGGTGGTTAAAAATAAACTGGCCGTGTCTCTGCCATTTTTTTTGTTGGTTACTTTTCGATTTGTTGGTGGGACCGAACGCGCGTAGCACTCACGCACGAACGCACGCCACGAGCCAGCATATTTTTTCCCATTGTGTGTGGCATCCTCTACCTTTGCTGGTGAATGGTTCTGAAGTAACCACTATCTGCGGTCTGACCGACAGAACACACCGTGCGTGTGCGTGCATTTGTTTTGTTGATCGTTTTTGCTGGTAAAGTGCGAACAGGTTTTCCCCTTGTGCGAGAGGGGTTATTCGCAGCAGTCTTGGCTAAACCACCAGACGGGAAAACCATGACAACCTACTCAACCGACAGCCAAGGTAAGTGGAAGATAGAATCCGCAATCCGGCTTTCCAGCTTGCATAATGTTGTAGCTCACCAGTCTTACCTCTGCTTTGCTTCGGTAGGAAAGTTCATTCCGGCTACCCAGCGCCCTGATGGGACCTGGCGCAAACCGCGTCGCGTACGCGACGGCTATGTACCACAGGAGGAAGTCCCATTGTACGAGAGCAAGGGCAAACAGTTCGCCCAAAAACCAACGCTACCGCCCGGTCTTTCGCCCGAGGTGGTACAGAAGGCAAAGGAAAAGCGCGAACGGGAACGGTTGCGAGCGGCGCGGGAAGAGCAACAGCGTAAGGAGCAGCAGAACAAAAAGAGTGTCCTGCCGCCTGGGATGCTTGCAGTGGATGGTGTAAACAGTGAAAAGAAGCCCGCCAGTGGCAAGAACGCGAATGCGGCGTCGGCCCCGCGCAACAAAAAGACGCCCGAACTGCCGGACATACTGTTGGAGCAGCGTTCGGCGAGCAAATCGAAGCAAACCACAAAACCGTCGTCACAACAAAAGCCCACCGCAGTAGGCACATCAGCAGTAGCATCTGCACCAGCAGCAACAACAGCAATATCCAGTAGAAGTGATTCCAACGTGGACGATCTAGCAAGCTCCCTTTCTTCTGGGGCACAAATATCCGGTGCCGATGCTCAACAGCTGGAGGTGGCGAAAAAGCTACGTAAGCTTCGAAAGAAGATCCGCGAAATCGAAGCCATCGAAACGAAGCTAAGAGCCACGGATGGGCCCAAGCTGGACAAGGACCAGCTGGAAAAGGTGAAACGGAAACCGGACATTTTGCAGGAGATTGAGGAGCTTGAAGTGCAATATTCAGCCGGTGCCATGTGATGATGATGAAGATAAGGACAGTGTGCGGTGGATCGTTTGGATCGGCTAGCTAGTGTTAAACCAGGAGAGTGGTACTGCATTTAGGTTTGTAAGAAACTGGCCGGAAAGGTAGGAGAGAGACCACCCCACAAATCACACGTTGGGTGCGTGTGCCGGAAGCACGGCATTTAAGCTGTTAATTACCCCGTACGATGAGTAGGTTTCGTCATTGTACAAAACCCACTATAAAGCATAAAAAGGGTGGATTTAACGCTATGATAGTGAGTATAATAGGGAAAATAGGAGGAGCAAACGCAGGTTTAGGATGAACACTTCATACTTGCCAACCGATTACGCGTTTAGGTTCGTTTTTTTGCCCTCACACACGAAGGTGGGACCATCTTCTGTTATTTCTCAGCATCTTCATAGGATTAATTTCGTATCATTGGATCGTGCGATTATTTTTGCTGTGAGGAAAAGGTCCGCGATTTTTTGCTTTTCCTGCTGTTATTTTTTGCCAAGAGAGCAGCAGTACTACGTGAGATTGTGTCTGGTCAGTGTATTGCGTGGAAAACACACGGCCTACTACTACTACTACTATTACCACCTTTAGCACTAGCAGTAGTACTATGAGTGATATACCTAAGTTGATCATTTTTCACCGCTTTTTAAGGGCTGTTGATTGGCAAGGGAGGATCGTTCCGTTTTCCTCCCTCTTCAAAGTCGCAATCGATCGTCGTGCGGTAACTGATTAGCGTATATATGTAACGGGCTGCTATTGTGTATAAGCCCTTCTTGTGTGTATGCCGTAGACTTAAGGGTAAAGTAGAGCTAGGGATAAGTTTTAACGTAAAAATTGTTAATTATCAAAAAAAAGAAGGGAGGGCGTGAAACGATGCAAGCAAGCAACACAAACTTCAAGGTTGAGTCAATAAACGTTTTAAGGACCAACACCGTGCACTAGGGTTGCTTTCTTTACATCGACAATCGGAGTGTCTAGGCGTGTGGAGGGGTTTTTTGGTCTTTTTTGTGTATTTCTTAAGACGAATAGCTTACATGTAAAAAGGTTTGTTTCACACACATATCATTTGTAGCGCCCATTTGTTCGTGCTGATGCGGCATATTGCGGGTGTAACGGGCGTGTGCACTTTTCGCCACGTGGATTCAAGGGCCTAGAAAAGAGGCATGTGTTGAGGAAATGTTGCGATAAGAGCAGACGAACCGCCCGTTACACGTATATCCCGACCGAGAGCAGCAGAAACAGCACACCGAAACCGAGGAACAGTGAGGCGAACAGGCTTATTGCCAGCTCTTTAAAGATTACGCTCTCCTTGGATGATTGCTTTGGACGGGACACTTCGAACACGAAGAACCAGGCGGTGAAAAATGTGCCAAACAGCAGCAGTACGCTCGCCAGATGGGGAAAGACGGCCGGGTTGACCGGTGACACATAGCGCACCATCAGGTCCATGACGCTCCCGAAAATGGTTGTTTTACTGCGGTACCGGTAACGAGATGGGGCGGTGTCTGCGAGAAGAAGAGCAGTTGTGTTAATTGTAACTTTTGCAACAGAACTAATAAGGCTCTACTAGCGTTACACTACTGTACTTACAGCGATGGAAAAATCACAGTAATTTTACAAAAGACAAGAATTTTACTACGTGCGGTTTGGATGTTTCTGCACAAGAGCACCTCTTGTTGTCGAAACTGACGTGGCGTGATATTTTTTTTCCTATTGCTGTCAACATGACAGCTCGGCATGACACAAATAAGTCGTACGGAAACGAAGGGCCAAGGGAATAATTTGTTTTGATTATCTTTTATAAATACGCATTCAATGAATCAGTTTTTTTTGCAAACGCATAAATCACATTAAATGAATCAACTCCATTTTGCAATGACTATTCGCGCAGATTAAGCTTTATTGTACGCGATTAATAAAACGATGCAAATGAGAAGACTATAATATCATGAATAGACGATGAAAATAACAGGCCAGCTAAGCCAGAACCAGAGCACGAACAAACGACAAAATGGATATAGGCACAGGAGATAGAGATGAAACTGAACAAAAACAAGCTCATTAACTCAAATACAGAGTGTTCCAGCTTCCGTTTTTGGAAGAGATACAGAAGGTCGGACACATGTCCGTGCACATAATTACGCACTAAAGCCTGCCTTCTGCCGACATTTCTGCATGAGGGCGCGCAACATAAACTGCTTCCGTGATAGCTGCCGGATTTGTTTGAGAAACACTTCCAAATCGATCACTCCACTACGAAGGGCTTCACCCATGAAGTAGGTTGCATCTTCAATGGCCGCTTCCTCGGCGTATGCATTTAGCAGTCTGTTGGAAAAGCAATGTTTGCGAATGAGTTGAGAGAACTTTTAGAAAATCCCAACGTACTGTTATACGTACTGTTTGTATAGTGGGGCAGTGGTGGTGACCGCTTCGTCGACATCGATCGATTCCACATTATCCAACGACTCAAGCGCACGTTCTAGCTCCTTCTCCTTATCTTTCAGGACGGTAATGCTCTTCGTTAACTCCTTTTCATCCCGCTCGAGTCGGGACATAATTTCTTTTATCTTAACCTGGCCCTCGTTTAGCTCCTGCTGAGTTCGTTTCAGTGTCTGCACTTCCGCCTGACATTGGTTGACCTTCTCTTGTACCCGACGCTTCAGCTTATCCTCCACGGCACTTATCAACGATGCACGGATATGTTCTTCCGTTATCGTTCCTGTTCCTTGGTTCTGTGTGAAGTGTAGAGAAGCACAAGAGTGTTATAGGTGTCATTGATTTCACCTTTGCCCGATTGTTTGGATTACCACATTCGGTGTTGAACCTGCTATTGATCCAGGTGCCGGTGGGTAAGGAGGCATTCCGTAAGGCATTCCATAGCCAGGCCCTGCTGCACCGGGTGCAGGTGGTCCATAGTTATTATATCCTGGTCCTGCCACCGGGTAAGGCGTGAACTGTTGTGTCGGATACGGTGGGTTGTATGAAGTGCTGGTCGCCGGGGTCGGTGGCATGTAAGACGCTAGTTGAAGGAAGTAACAATTAAAAATAACGTTGTAAAAGATAATTTAACATAATTTTCATTGTGCTTACGCGGCTGGTACGTAGTTTCTGGTCCTTTCGAGTAAACGGGGGGCACTTCACCGAATGTGACGCTCATGATTTGAATCAGATCCAGCAGATCGGCATTTTTCTAGGTAAAGTAAAGTACAAATCATGTTCCAAAGTCCCTCTTCAATCAAACACTTCCATATGCTTTGAACATGGAACTTCCATTCCACCACCGAAACCTACCGGATTCCAATCGTGCAAGTATGGCAAGTAAATCTTTCCGTTAAAGTCAACGTACGCCGACACCTTGATGCGCATTTCGGAAGTTGGTTTGACGTAGCAGATCGGTGCATTCTTCGGATGCGTATCCATCAGCCAGATGCAGATTGGAATGTTGTACGTGTTGCCCTTATACTTTACCGGTATGGTGCCGTGCAAATTTAGCAACATTTTTGTACTGCCATCGTTGAACACTGTGGTATGAAGAGATAAAGCATAAGCATAAGGCAATCGGTCTATATAATCTGTTCGTAGCGATGACTCACCATACTCTTCCATCCGATGCTGCAATCCGTGGTAAATTCGCAACGCGTTCATCACATCCTTCTTGGTCGATCCAGGATCTCGATACTGAGGAACCCGAAAGGAAGTTGCGTTAATGAGGCATGGGACGCTAGCTTTTGTTTCGTGAATCGGCATACTCACCGTAGACAGCATACGAGTCAGTACATTTTCATCCAGTTTCTGCATTGTGTTTCCGTCTACGGTAAGATATCACTACACCTAGACAGGATGGGACACTGTGTAGTAAAGTGAAGGGAATTCCCTTTCGATCCCGTTTCTACCACAGCTCCCACCGTTTGAGGTGTGTTTCGGAAATTCTCTTCTTTTGTTGCGTACTGAAAATTTCACAAAATGTTCACGAGCTTTTGATATGACGGGGTTACTTGCTAATAACAATTAAACATTCTAAATCTTCTTCTGCGCTGCGCTTTTGACAGTTCACACACACCACCAGTGCTGTTTTGTACAGTGTCGTCTATGAATGTAGGACAATCTTCATGGAAAAAGTTATTTTGAAAGTGCAGTTTTACCCAGCACAACATAGCAGCAATAGCTGCTTATTACGTCTAGATTATTGTAAAAGTTTTTTTGAACTGAAAGATAGTTCATAAATATGACTTTTATCCTTTTGAAAAAGTTTTCCGAATGATTGTTTATGATAAATTCAGCCTCTCACTCATTCTGGCAACACTGCACTGCCCGGGATCCGCGCTGTCAAACTGTTATTGGATGTTTTGTATTTTAGTGCATGTTTTCCCCACAGGCTGGCGCAGTATCGAACAACCACTGAACTTGTCCGTATCGCTCTTCGCAGCAATTCCTTTTCAGTGCAAAAAAAATAACCTGAATAGTTTGAAGCGGCTAAACTAGCGATCTATTATTATAACTATTATCCCCAGAGAGTCCCCATGTCTCTGGCCGAAGTATCCCAACGCTCGTCCGACGATGAGGCATCGTTCATCATACTCGGCACCACACCATCGATGGACAACTTCTCACTCGATCCAGTCTCCTCCCAGCCCGCATCGGTCGTGGAGCGTGAAATAGCGGAATCGGCGATATCACTGCAGTCAGTGGCCAAGATGGAAACCTCCACCCAGCTGGATTCAGCCACATTTAGTCTGCTTGCAAACGGCAATACCGTCCTGACTGCATCGACGATTGCGTCGCAGCCTGCTAAATCGTTGCATGAGTCATCTTCCTCCTCGAAGGTGTCGATGATTGCGTCAAACGAATCGATGCAGCAAGTGTCAATGATGCGGTCCACCAAAGACTCGCTGAAAAGTTTGCACTCGATCGAGAACAAGGAGAATGTGCCGCGTGACGCACCGACGGCGACGAGCGTTTCCCAAACGCCGACCGCTTCCTTCATACTGGGAGAAGCGCAATCGATTCTGCAACAGTTTCCCAGCCTGGCCCACTCGTCCATGTCGTTCGAGGAGATTCAAATGCTCCAGAAGCTTAGCATGGAGCACAGCCAGCTAAAGGAGAGTCTGCAGCGTGCAAATGTGGCGATGCGTAAGAACTTTACCTCGATTCAGCAGCTGCAGGACCAAACCAAAGCCCGTTGTGCTGTACAGGATGCGGTGATCGAGGAGCAGCAGAAAAACATTGAACAGTTGTATGCGGAAAACACACGGCTTGCTGCGGAGCTGGCATCTGCTCGGGCTACGGCAGAGGAAAAGGAAAAAGAACACCAGAATGCGATTGTAGAGCTTCAGACAGAACTGAGCGAAATTGGTCGCGTACGAGAGGTAGAGCGCAGTGCCGCGCAGGCCGAGGTAGACGAACTGAAGAAGGAATCATCGGAACGACAGGCCGTCATACAGAATCTGTCCAAGCACATCGAACGGCTGGAGCTGCAAATTAAGGGCTTTGTGGTGGTGAATACAAACAAGCCGGAAAGTGACGATGGTAAGGCTGCTTTCGTTACGGAAGAGGTCCACAAGCGTGAATTGAAGGAGATCGAGAGGCGCTTGACAGTGGAGGTGGCCAAAAATTTGGAGTTTGAAGATATGGTAAGTGAAGGATGAATCATACCTTTCTTTTTCAACAATGACTAATAGTTCTATTTGCGTGTTCCAAACTTGTTAAAGCGCAAAGTTTACGTGGATGAAATCAATTGCATGAAGATGAACCTTAAAGCGGCAGAACAGGTATACGCGACCTCACGCGCGGAAACTCAGCAGCTGTTTGACGACATTAAGAAGCGCGACGATACGATTGTGGAACTGCGCCAGCAGCTAACTGTACTCCAGGAGCGCGTTCAGATGCTTACGGTACAGTCGGACATTTTCCAGAAAGATTTCGAAGCCGAACGTACCGCACGGGAAGAGCTGGCCGGTGAGAAGAGCCGCATTTTGGCCGAGTTTGAAGTGCTGCAGCGGCGTAACGCGGATTTAACAACGCAAGTTTCCCAAACGTTAGTTATGAGCGAGCTGGTGCAGAACAAGGTGAACATTTAATGATAATCCAATTTGTTATCTCTCGACAGGGAGTCGGAACGTGCAGAAACAGCTGAACGTGCGGCAATAATGGTACAGCAGGCGACTACATCTAGCCAAGGGACGGTCGGCGAAGCCAGTTCCTCTACCGAACAGCAGGAAGATGACCAACAGCAACCAATCAGTTTGCTGCGCTGTCCCTTGTGTCTGAAGGGATATAAGGATTTCAGCTCTCTGCAGAGCCATGCAGCTGATTGTATGGGCATCGAATAGAGCGTAGGACAGAATCAGCCACATCTGTATTACCGAATGAAGAACCGTGAACTGTTAGCTCGGAACCTGTTTAGCTAAACCCCTAATTGAGAATATTACGAGAAGATTTAATGAATGTTGCAGTAAAAAGTGTACTATACCCATTGTATACACAGAAAGTTGTGTTGTGAGCGTGGAAGCAACACGCTAGAGATAAGGAAGGCTAATGTAAGTCTTTTATTCCGACGATGAATCACAGAGCGGATTTGTTTGGGGTTTAGTGCACTTGTTATCAGAAGCAGCACCACCCGCTGATAAACACCCTTACGCCATTGTTTTGTTAGAATTGTCTCCTCCTTTTCAGCTGAAACGCGGATTAGAAATACACGTTTCTTAAGTTTAAATTAAATCGATAAACGCTCTTTCTTCTTCTGTTCTGCGTGAAAGGTTGTATCCTCCTATGGGTATTTAGACTCTTATCCAAATTCCCACATTCAGAGGCTTACTTTCTCTATAGAAGGCTTCGACTAACTAGAGTCATATGACATATGTTCCTGAAGATTTAGAGTTTCTTGTACTGGCTCTGCTGATATGGCTTTTATGAAATTCTATGTATGAAGCGGTTGCGGCGTAATTCACTGTTGTTACGGCCGAGCGGCTTGTGGTCACTTTGACCGCTACACTCCGAGTGCATCGATAAACACCAACTGTCAAAATTTTCGGAAAATATAAACAAAGCGCAGCTGTGCGTATGGTGGCGTTGCATACCGAGCATAGCATTTACCGGACAAAAGTGTACAATTTTCATTGCATTGTAAGCAATGTGCAGTGTAAAATGTACTGTTCGTGACGGTAGAAAATGTTTTCTGTGCCAAAACACACGTTACCGCAGCAAACACTGTAGACTGTTTCGCTTTCCGGCGCGCGGTACAGCGATGTGGAAAAGTTGGTTAACCGTGATGGAGCTTGCCGAAGAAGACTTCCGTCCCGACGAGCATCCGCGGCTGTGCCAGCGGCATTTCGAGCAGAAGGACTTTCTCACCCGACAGCTCTCCGGAATGGCTGTACCGATGCGGCATTTGAAAAGGATTCGGGATAAAAGGATTTCCTCTGTAGAGGAATGCTTTTCGGAAACTGTAGAGCAAATAACAGCTGACGACAATGATGCTGGAAGTGATCGCATATTGGATGAGAGTGTTTCATATTATGAACCAACGCAAGAGGAGTTTTTGGATGAAGTTCACATGATACAGGATGATACCTGTGCATCGCCATCACCGCCAAAAGCCCTCGTTGTAGCACAGCCTGCCTTTAGCTGCAACATTCCTCAACATAAAGGGTTGGATGATTTGCTTCAAGTTGAACGTGCACGGATAAAGAAGCTGATCAAAATTACCGCATACCAAAAGAACATTATCAAGGAACAGCGAAAACTGCTGTTGAAGCTTGGAGTCGAGTGTGTCGTTCAACAACAGGGCTTATCATCTGACGATTCAGCATAACTCATTTGAAAGTCGAGAGCTTGGTTAGATTGGACTTAAAAGGCAGGATACGATAACCATTAGCATGCTCATCATTTCGGAATCCTCAAAAGCCTGGACGTATTTTACGAAGGCGTTCCTTTTTATTTTAGCCCGTCTAGATAAAAGCAGTGCGCACTCGTGAGGTAAAGCTAGCACACATCTAAAGCACACCGAAGCCAAAAATGATATGAATACGGATTTCGTTGTTCAGTTTCCATTTTCTAGATCCAGCTGTTCCCGTAGTGTCTGCAGCGCTCGTCTCCGCAAGCGGGCACATTTTGCACACTTACTCTTCCGGCGCTGGTAACACTCCCGATGGCTGACGGCGTTGCACTGCGTGCAGCTGACTGCGGCATCATCGAACGGGAACAGTATCTGATCGTTATTACAAAACTCGCAGATGTACGCTTTACCGGAGCAAATCTAAAAAGCAAACCACGACAAGCACGATTAAGGATCGAAGTAAGCGCTGGTTCGCGAAGGGGCACTCACCAAACAGCTTCTGATGTGATGCTCAAACGTGGAACGTATCGTGCGCAGATATCCCAGCAACAAGCCATCCTCTACGCCTACTAGATCCGCCACACTGTACAGATTGATCGACTCCATCAGGTGCCGTCGCTCGCCGATCTGCTTTGTCACGAGCTTCGCCTCGTCGGCTAACCGGCAAGCGATGAGATAGCGTTTCATTTCACCGAGCTGTATGCGTACGCGCTTCACCTCAGCCAGCTGTGGAATGAAGGTGAATAGGCGCGGATTTTTCTCCTCCAGCCGGATGACGGGTTTGTGGAGCAGCAGGTTTATCTGTTGTCGCGAAGCACGGCAAACTTTGCGCGGCACAAAGTCCCAGTTGTTGGTGATGCGCGCCGGTATGATGCTGGTGTCATTCCAGTGGCAAGCGGAACAGTAGTACAGACCGGTGTAATCGCAAAGCCGGGGTTGTATTGTGTTCAGTTTCTCTAAGTGCGCGAAATAGACGGTCAGGATGGGTTATGATAATGAGAGAAAGAGAGAGTAGAGCCAATACTTACCGGCTTTGAATTCGAGTCCGAAACAGTTGATAGCTGTGGAGATATCTGCAACAAATCGGTTACATAGATATGAGAATATTCGGGTGTAAAAAGTGATCTTAAAGCACACTTACTGTAGCTCAGCTGTGTTCCACATTCAGCGCAAGTGTACTTCTGAAACGCCAGCCCTATTTCGGGACAGATGCATTCGATCGGTAACTTGTGCTCCGTTGTCACCACGTGGGCACAGATGCGTATCACATTGCGCAAGCATTTGTGATGCACCGCAAACGAGCAGTCTGGAAAGGGAATGAACCAGAAACTTTAACTTTTTGTCATTTAATGAACGTTAATATAACATTCGCTTACCGTTGCAAACGTACGAAGCCTGCACAACGTTCCAGATGACACCGGAACAGTGGTCACAGTAGAGATGCCGCTTTTGCTGCAGCTGCTGCAAGGGAAACTGCTTACGGCGCACGAAATGATGCCCTAGAATGATTTCCGTTTCTTCCAGCACGGCTTCCGGATCGCGCGAATAATCCAACAGTTCCCGGTGCCGGTAACGCAACTCCACCAAATGTCTCACAAGCCATTTACTTTGATCCGTATCGGGTCTGTATGCATTCGATTGTACCAGCGAGCGACATACTTCAATCGCTTGCGATATCTCCTCCAGCGATGCATTATGATCCAACGGGACCAGTTGCCATTTCACGTGCAGTACAGCCGGATCTGGACTGGGAGGGGCACCAGTGCCACCGTGGTTGTCCTGTTCCTGGTCCTCACACAGTGCACGCAAAGAACTGACCGAGCTGCTCATCGGTTCTAGCGTGCGGTCACTACCTCGCGGCCCCCTTTCCGGCACATCCACATCCTCGTGCTCACTGTCCTCTGGTTCTTGGTCTGCATCCCCATCATCGTTGTTGTTATCGTCCCGCTCGGCTGGGGAGCGAGTTTTTCTATCACGGGTAACTTCCTCGGCCGAGCCACCCCTGGAACTGCCACTGTCCAGAAGGGTTCCGGCGAGTAGTAAGCTATTTACCGTGCTCGGCAGATTCCACAGTCCTTCCCGGAGGTTTTGTACCGTACTCTGCATCGTCTCACTAGAACTTGTAGAACGCGCTAAATTTACATCATCTCGGCCTGGGTGTGCGCTATTCTACTGGTTCATCCCCTTTCGTTAGAGGAACGCAAAGTATTCGGTCGTTCTTATCAGTGTTTTAGAATGCTTTGGTTATTCTTTCCCTCCCCGCGTTTCCTTCATTAATCACATTCTTTCACTTTTGACCCGCGAGAGATTCTCAACTTACACTCTTTTGCGCGTGTAAATGGAAGCGTATTAGTGAACCAGGAAATGCACGACTCGTCCAATAGCCTCTGACTCTATGACTCAGTCTCTGGGTGACGCTTGTTTTTGTTTGTAAATTATGTGCCTTTTTTTGCTTTACTTATGCAAGATTTTACACGGGGTAAAGGCGAAACTTACCAAACAAAGCGAGCATGGGTCGGTGCTGTATTTTGCTCGTTTTTACTAATGCTTCCAAAGAGGTGCTCTCTTACTGTTGTCCTTCGATTGCTTTGAATAATCGGGAGAGGAGAGCGAGAGACACTGTGCGTGCTCATATTGGCGGGAAAGGATACTAACGCCCGTTGAAGGATAGTTCTCTCTTTGGAAACACGTGCCATTAAAATGAAAGCATTTGTGAATAAGATGAGAATTTCTACGTCATGTTTTCGACACATTTTTTCAATGGTACGGAAGACAGAACATTGTAAACATTGATCTTATTTAATATTTAAAAAAAAACTGGCCAGTTTCAATACTTTGTCCACTTCTGAACTGCAAACCCGAGCTGAACTTGAAATTGATAGCTAATGAAGACTGCTAACAAGTTCTACAAAGTTCCAGTCGGTTTATGCGGCCAATATGTCCCACATTGAGCACGGTTGCAGAGTCCTTGTGGGGTTGGATGGGATTTCCGTTTTCTATGCAAAATTAAAAACATACCTTCCACATTGATGTGTTAATAGAAATATTCGTTCTATTATACCATTAATAGAAAAATAAAAATTTATTTTAAAACATAAATGGAGGCCTTTCGTTCATTGCGCGATTTGTCGGCCCATCGGCTAGTACCGCTACTCACCTAGAGATGGCGCCTCTAACGGTGTTTAAAATTATTGAAATGCGACGGTTCCAACGGTTATTGAACGGTGCTCTGCGCTGATCCTTGTCATGAGGTCTGTTTACGTACCTGTATCACGTTGCCTTATAGATAAAGAGCGTTCATAAAGTGGTTGAAGCTGAAAAGTGAATAAAGTGGATGCTGGTTTAAATATTAGTATACATCCCAACCATATCTCTCAAGCGGTCCATGTTATGGTCTTGGGCAATAGTCCTTCAGTCCTGATTACCGCCCTTGTTGTAGTCTTTATTCTAATCCCATTTGTATCTTTTTTATCGAACATTCGAGCACTGGGATTCGGCTATGTAGCAACCGTCTTTGACGAACAGTGCCATCCCCTCGGCAAAGTTTAAGTGATTACACGAACAGCAATTGTTTTGTTTCTATACTTTATTGCATTTCGTTGTTTCGCAAGCGCACTGCTCATCGTGAAATCCGTTAACCCGTTGCTTCAATCCACCAGCAAGATGCAACGAAACAAATCTACAGAAGATTATGATTGTGATGAAATTTATGAGCTTTTGCAACCCTCTCCCCCTCCCTCGAGCCAGCGGCGTTGCTTATCCTTTGATTGATATCCTTTGCCAACCCAGCTCTGCTATCGAAAAACGTGGAAAACCCCCTCCGGGAAAAGTAACATAATTTTTTTAACATTAAACTACCGAAGGCTCTCCTGCACTAGTTTGTATTATTCTTCTCTGTCAAACCTTTTGTTGTACTTGAACGATTTTATGCTCGTGAAGCGGGTTAACGATTTTTTTTTTATTTTATGACATCATTTTTACCCCTTACCCTTTGCGCCGCTTCACGCACCTCTCGGTACCGTACTTTTGTGTTTGTTCAAAGGTGAGAAAAGGACGGCACGATTCGATTTTGAATGCATCATAAACATTACCATCCGCAGCAAGTAGCTTGGATTTTTTTTTGAATCCTCCTCCCTGTCAACCTAGTTAACCGGGCAACGGGCAGGAACGAGGAAAAGGAGCCAACGCATCAGGGTTCATCTTCTATCGGGGCGGGCTTGAGAGAAAAAAAAGGGGTTGCAAAAACGCTCCGCGAGGAGGGGTGCGATCGAGTTGCATTTGTTTAACTTTTGATAGAGTAGCAGTAGCTGACAATCGGTCTACGTACGAGTACGAGCGAGTGCAAGAGCGAGCTGCTGGTAGAGGGGTAACATTTTAAACATTTTGCAGGGGTCTGAGGTCAGGAGTGGAAGCGGCCCACCGGCCACGCAGAGGAGAAAGTCAGCCGTGAGCGGAGCACGTGGGCAAAGATTGCTGAGATGTATGCGCGAAACACGTGTAGTTTTGATCGTAACGAAGGTAGATGACGAGTGTTTGGGTTGTCAAAAAAGTTGTCACGGCAAATTGAGCACATGGCAACCAGGTAATTTTGTTTAAAGAGATAAACTTTAAATTAAAATCTCTTTAATGCAAAGAAAGTTAGTAAAACATAATAAATCATAATTTCTCCTGGTTTCCTGGTTTTAGAGTCTAAGGATTATTATTTGTAATTTACAAAAAAAAACCTTTTGCTTGAGATTGTGTACAGTCTGATTAATGCCTCGTCTATTCAAGCAAAAAACAAATCAGACACCTAGCAGAAGATTGAGAGACCAGGTAACTTTGTAAGGAATCTGTTTAGGAATCAACACAGACTTCAGCTCACGCTTCAAACCCATGATGGCTTATTTGTAACGTTTGATTTGAATGTTCTTTATTTATTTATATTTCAATGTTTTTGTAGCAAGGCCTTTCCTTTCATATTCACATTGTTTACAAACCAGCGATTAATGTTGCGTAGGCTTACGATAGCGTGATGACGGAAACCGATGGTTGTTCAAGTAAATAGCATAAAGCAACTGTTTTAAGACATGTAAAGTTTAAAATTTGGTCAGAGAACTCGTATGAAATTAATACTAACTAAATTTCAGTAAAACGGTACAACGTCTTTAAAAACACAAATAAAAATAATGAAGCATAGCAACATCGATTTACTGTAGGGTCAAATTAAAACCTTAAAAGGAAGTTATACCTAACTTGTGCATCAACCCAATCCATGTTGCCTACCCGTCCGAAATCGCTAGCATTCCCGGAAGGGGTGGATTGCAACAGCAAACAAAACAAGCAAAAGGGGTTGATCACATTCACTCCCCCTCTACTGTCGCACTGGTCGTGCGTGCCAGTCGTGTCGTGTTTGCGGATGGCTGTTGCCAACAATAGGACGACCAAAGTGTAACATTTATTTTGATACCTTTCCCTGTCGTACAAATGTCTGGGAGGCCAGGCCAGGGAAAACCCGTCCCTGTGCTCCTTTCACCACGAAAGCAAAAAAAAACTCACCGAATCTCGAGGTACGCGAACGCGACCTAATGCGCTCATGCCGGAACACGGAAACGGAAGGATTAGCCCGTGAATGTATTCATTACCTCGGCGTGCGATCAGCGTCCGCTGGCAGTGTGCGTGCGTTTAAAGCGGCGCAGGACAGGATTAGGGGTTGTAATTAGAATTTTATTCACATTTTACAGCGCGACCGGTAACAATAAAAATCACTACCTTTGATCTGATACGTGGCCTCGCGCGGCTCGGTAGTGGAACGGATTATCAGCAACAACAAACGAGCCAAAGCATAACCCCTTCTGCTGTTTGTTCCTCTTCAAGATTGACAAACCGTAACGGGTTGTTTTGTTGACGTATCGGCTGATGAGGAATAAGCTGCTCAGTGTTGTTAAATTGTGTTATTTTAAAGTATTTATCCGCGAAGCAACGGGGAATGGGATTAACGGGGCGACGGCCATCGGCCTGTTTGCTTGCGTTACTCCTGTTCGCCCCATTAACCTGTTACGCGAGCAAACGAGCAGAACTATGTATTGCGCGAAATTTAATCAAGCCACTCGATTACAAACACGACAACAGATCACGGACAGCGCAATTTGTATTAGAAAACACATTAGCAATATTAGCAGTGATCATATCAATTCAATTATATGCGAAATCCCAACCATTCCGTTCCCTTGAGGTTTCGCGCCTGCTGCGTTCAAGTCTTTCGTCCGTTGACATCGCCGTGGGGGAAATGTTCCGCCGAACGGGGCGAACCGGCGAGTACGGCCAAGCTTATCATTCAATTCCACAATCATAAAACCGAATGCAATAATTGTTATGCATCAACGCCTTCGCGCGTCCCTTTTCCGTCGTTTTTCCCCGAGCCCCGACCCGTTTGGTCACCCTAAGCCGAACCGTACCGGCAGAGTGTATTTAATTAAATTTTTCCCTCTAGAAGATTCGCTTATTTTTGGAGGATTGGAATCTGTACGGCACAATGAAAAATTACCACACCAAAGTCAAAAAAAAAAAGGTTCATTACCGGTGGCGATTGTTATTCAAATCGTTGCCTTCGTGGTGGTCATAACGTAACTAGTGGCGCAGGAGGCACCAGAATGCATCTCGCCGCCGGTTACCGGGAAGGACATTTTGGCAAAGAATTCTATTTTGTTTTAACGCTTGTTTGAAGTGTTTCATTTGTTTCTTGTGTAAAATCGTGGCAACACCACAGTGTAACAGTTCCAATCAAAGCAATGCTGCATCCTTTGCAGTCCTGCACGCACGCACGATGATGTCGAGGGTATGCGGCTGCCTGCAAATGAACCCGAATCGTTTGCATAAATTAAATTTTTCATGTTTATTTGCGTCTGACAAAACAACGCATAATTTATGGGCCAGCTCGGGGCCAGCACGGAAAGTTTTGCGGTGCATCCTCACGGGAACACTCCGAAACCGGTGGCAGGAGTAAACCAGGGGGAGAGCAGGATTTTTCCCCGCGCTAAGGTGGCGAATAAAAAGTCGAACCTGGGCTGGGAGAAAAGGTCCCTTAACGTGCGTAACCGTTCGCAAGAGGAGAGCCGTTGGTTGAGGAGAGCAAAACCCAAAGGATGGATATAAATAGTATGCAAATTAATTTCCATCACCGGACTCCCCACACTCACTCATACACTCGGGAGGCTGACTTTTTCCCGGCTTTGAGTGGGCCCGATTCGGTTCGGTATTGGGACTGGTGCGATTGGCACCGAGGGGAAAAAAGGGGTTTGTGCAGAACGAAAGTGAACATTAAACAACGGACGTGAAAGGTGCGCGCGGGTCGGGGAAAAAGCGTTCTGTGGCGAACCACTTGAAACCCTTTTCCCGTTTCGAGTGGGATTTGAATGTCACTATGGTAATCATCTCCCTTTTTCGGTTGATTATAAAGGACAGCAGCTAAGAATCATATTTTTATGACTAATCAAATTGTTGCCTAAATCGCATTGCAACGTTCGTACACCATTTCTATCATTTAGCTTTCAACGTGTCCCCATAAAAGGCTTCTATTTTCTAGTGCCACACACTTGCGATAGTCCTTTTTTCCCCCTGCACTAACTGCCAATGAGTCGAGACGCATTTAACGTGGCACGCGATCATTTGCTCTGTTTGTCCAGCAAGCTCAATGTTTGAGCCGACCAGTATACGTTCCACATAGCATATGTTCTATGTTCTGTTTACCTTTCCTTTACACACGGTTACACGGCTCGTGGGGGGGGGGGGTCATTTTTACACCAACAGCGCACAAATGGGCACAGGTGCCCGCCCATTTCACACTTGTACAGCACCGTGCCCGTGCCCGTGCTGTTGATTTAGACTCGCGCAGGAAGCGTGGTAGCAGGCTGCTCAGGAAGATAGTTTATTAATTTGCTTTTATTTGCTCTGTGTAGGGTTACATATGTTGCAGGAGCGATCGCGCCAGCAGTTAAAAAATACTGTTTGCAGGTAGCTCACTCGACCAAACACCAATAAATAGTGAAAGGCCGGGTGACTAAACAGATAATAAAAGCAACCGTGTATGGAAGCTACCTCTATCTTTCGAGTGGATATTAACGCGGTATGTATTAGCTTAACGGATCTTTTTTATGACACAAATAGAAGCCCTAACATTTAAAGCTGTTGCTTTGCTTTCTATATCTTTTTCATATTGCCTAGCATTATATTATTTAGAGACATCTAGAGACATTGTCCAACTATATTTAACTTACATTTATTTCCTAATGTCTTCTCTACCCCTGCAAATGCAAATAAAAAATAAAAGGCTTGAAATAGATTTAGTAAAAATATAAGCTCGAACAAACATACTTCCTGCTAGCAGCTGGAATAACAAGCAAAATTGTTCTCGCAGCAGTAAGCTAGCAGGACTGTCAATTTAAAGACACCAGACGCTTCTTAGGATTACGAGCGGAATTGTGGTTTAAGTTTAGTCGTAATCAGAGGTGTCTTAAGATACCCACAAGGTGTCGAAAGACAGAGGTATAATATCTAGTTCTCAAACAACAAACTGTCCGAGTAGGATGTGGTCGTATAAAAATTGTCATAGAAAGAATGCTAATTTCGAGAGCCTCTTGAGTTCAGTTTTTCTAGGCTCTGGAGTCACTTGAAATAGCTATGTTAGATCCCAGATAAGATGCGGTGCATAATTTTGTTTTGTTTCAATAATGTTGAATGCTCTTATATTGCTGGGAAATTTAATACTAATTCGTACGATGTTATAAAGTAAACCCAGGTGCAATAACAAAACTGACCAAGACTAACATTATTACACAGTCGTCTTGTCAAACTAAAGTTAATTAACTTCTGCAAAACCCCGTCGTTTCGCGGGATGTTGTTTAAAAACTATCAAAAGTATTATTTTAAAGAATATAGCCACTATTGTTAGCCACAGTTAGGAGAATGTTTCTTTTTTCTTTTTAATTGCAAAAATTATCTAAAAATTAGTTGGGGGGCATTTGTTTCATTGCAAGATAATCCGGTATGGCAAGACAAATTCATCTGGAGTAAATATATCCGAATCATTAGATGATAAAACCATCAATGAACTGTTTCCGGTTAAATATGAATGAGAAAATTAATCGTTATGAATTACACGTACAATGTTTGGTTTAATTTTTGTTTCAACACTACAACACTATAGATAGACAGTTTCTTTCCCTCACCTTTGTTCTCAACTAACCACCGTGTATTGCATTTACCATTGCTTAATAAAAACAGACTTTTTGAATTTTGAAATTATTTTTTCAATCTTTCCAAACAAAACTCTTCTTCCTGGAATTGTTGTAATCTTAAGAGCTTCTAAACACAAACCAATTCCGAACGAATATACCCGTTTTTTTTTTATTTTGAAAGCGTGTAAGCTTTCCCCGGAACCCGGAACCAAAGCCCGAAAGTGTCGGCAAACCTCCTTCCTTCCTGCCGTATGCAAATGAGTTGCCGGAAGGAAGTGAAGCCTTAAATTATCATAATACGCACAGTAATGAGCGTTGCTCCTGGACCTACACCACTCGACCGGAGCTCGTCCTATTCACAATGAACAGATCATCCCCTGGCTGAAGCACAATTGTTCATCGGTCCATCCTTTTCCGCTTTGAAGGCTCAGGAGAGCGTTCCTGACGCAGCAACTTTCCGTTTCCATTTGCCGGCCCTGTTTCTCACCTTAACCGCTGTTCAATTGTTGCATTCATTGCTTACCGCGTGCCTACCTTTGCGGATCGATAACGCTGCGCGTGTGTTGCTGGGACACGTGCGAACGATTTGAAGACTCGTGGCGTTATGGTTTCGACGAAGGGAAGCAGCACAAAGCACCGGCTAGTGAATGTGTCGCACGTGTCCTCACTTAGTTAGCGTGTATGTGTTTGTTTTCTTGTCCTAGCCGGGTGCAAGACTGCCGTTTTCTTTCGGTCAAGCATCATCATCTGCCCGAACGCTCTCCACCACTTACGGTCAGTTAGCAACTCCGTGTTGTCCACCCTTAATCCAGTTCAATCCTTCCAGTGAAAGTGAATCCGACCCGCACCAACGCCATCGAAAGGAAGTGGACGTGTGAAAAGGGTGTCGAAAGGATTAAGGGATTGCCGAGGCTGTGGTGGCTTAAATCTTTCAGCGAAAACGCTTCCCTCACAACAAAGAAATCCTTCCACGAAAACTTGTTACTCGTTTCCTTTCTCGACCAATCCACACGCGCTGGAAAAAGGATTGTATGAATAAAAATCCACCCGTGGCTTGGGGTTGCCGCAAGCGTGACAATTAACCGGTGCAAGCTGCACACCACCAGCCATTTGCCAAGCAGCGCATCTGCTCGCTGCTGACCGATTTATCACCTTCAATTCACTGCGCGTTTCTGCATTTCGCACACCATCACATCGCCAATAAAATCAAATAAAATTTCGCCACGCATCCGGGCACATTTTGCACTTGGTGCAAACGGCAAGTTAAGAAAGGTTGCAACCCGGCACGGGTTAAGGAAAGATAAATAGAACAGTCTGGGCCGGGGCAAAAAAAAAGGAAAAAACATCCCGAAACGAATCAATCTTGTGCATTTGGTGGCATAAAAAAGGGTTTCAAAAATAGGAAAACCCCCCTCCCCCCCCCGTTCGACCCGGCGAAAGGGTGCATCCTGGAATGGCACACTTTATAGCAGGTCACCTCACGCTTTTATACGCCCGATCTCGCACGATCCGAAACGAATCTGTAGCAGCCCGATCGAAACCGATATCGATTAACCTGACACTCAGCAACAAAAAAAAAAGGGGTTTCCGCTGGTGGCAGAGGAACAAAACATATGATGTGGCATAAAATGACACACCGTCTCCGTTCGCGGACGAAAAGAGTTGCAAAACGGGGTGCAAAAGCGGTCGTCAAAGATCAAATACTTTCCATTGATCCGGTGCCGCCTTCGGATGGCCTTTTTTTTCAAGGGTCGATGGATCCGACGGGTGTTTTTTTTTTCTTCTTCTCCTATTTTCAGTTTGATTCATTACTTGTCGGCACGCAAGTGAAGGCCGGGATAGGCGAGGAGTAAAAAAAAAATAGGTTTGGCCAATTTTGCAAACAGTGGATATGGTTGTAAATTTTACGCATATTTGTAAGGCCAAGCTGTGAAAATTGTGAGCGAAATTGTGTATAGATTCGACAAGGATCGCATTATGATGGATGGTAAAGTTGCAGAGCAACCGAGTTACGTTAAATTGATTTCCAAAAGTTGTGCTAATACAGTTGGTGTTTTTAGTATTTTAAACACTAAGCCCCCACACTAAGAGCAAACCATTAAAAAATGTAACATACCAACCAACCGGTCTTTGCAAATGATTTGTCATCCGAAAAAGGTACCATTAAAATTCGATAACTATCATCATCTCCGTACCAGAGGGGGCACCACCAAACCTGATTGAATATCCTGCAGTGCGTGTGTGTAGCGATCCCACCCACCAACTACACTTCCTTTCTGCAGATAAATCCTCACAGATTAGCAGCAGCATTAGTAGCAGCGGCGTAGGGTAAGGTACGCGAGTGCTACACTGTCGCTTCTTTACGCAGCATCTTGAGACACACTGTGCCACGCTGGTGGACCAGTTCGATCGCCAGTTTCACAATTTGTCCCCTTCAAACTAGGAAGTGCAAAGCGCACGTGATTAGCATCGCAAGCGGGAAGGGCCACCGAAGGGAAAACTAGCCGGCACATCAAAACAACATTTTCCTCACCACCCAATTGGTGGAAATTGGATTGATGCCGGGGTTTGATAGCTGCTGCTGGTTTGGGTTTAGGGTGTAGAGGGTGTTTTTATTTTTTTTTTTTGGGAGGGTTTTCCTTTGCACTAGTAAACACCCCGTTGGACACCGGTTGCCGACGGGACAGTGATGGTCTTGTGAGTGAGTGCGTTACAATTTGTACACTTGTACTAGAATGAATGATTTTAGCATTAGGAGCATAATGAAAGTTTAATATTATTTCATGTTACTTTCACGGTTTATTCTTGTTTTTTAGCACAGCATATTTTGTACTGAATATTTTGTTTTGCAAGTCTCGATATTGTAGGATAGTTTTTAATCTAATAATGCTTACCGTTTTCCAAAACAACTCCGGTTTAATACTTTGTCCTTTAGTTTTCCTTTTCATATAACATTAACTTTTAATCATTACGGCCTCACCGTTACTTTTGAAATAAATAAAAAAAAACATTTATTTTCACATTCCTTTCCAAGCAGCTTGATTTTCTTTAGCAACGGTAAAGATATCTGATTGAGCATTTAGAAACAACGATTAAGAAACTTTCACAAGTCAAATCCTAAGCTAGATGATTTTGTTTGTGTTTTATTCATATTTAAAGGCCAAAATTACATTAAGACTTTCTTCTTAATAAAAAAGGCCTAAACGTAGTAATTGTTTTAGTAAATTTTCTGTTTAAAGTATACTTTATTCCGCTATAAAAGGTAAATACTTCTACTATAATGAAACGACGATTGTAATAAGGTTTACTTGGGTGGCCTAGAGGTGCATCGTTATCATACGCATATTTTGCAAGTTAAAAAGGATAATGAAGGGATATGATATAATGCAGAAGTTGTGTATAGAGTAAGCTTCCTTAACTAGTTTTTATCAAACCATTTGAAAAAAGAGCTATCAAAAATAGTAAAACATGAATATAAACATATTTTAGCTCTACAAACAAATGTCTAGCAGTTCTTGTAATGTAAATAATATAGATGGAAAATAGATACATTATCGTATGTTAACTAGCTAAAGTAGAAAACATGAACAAATCGTTCAAATCACTGAAGTTATCTTAGTTGTGACTTAAGGTCCTGCCTGATAGTTAATATCCCCGAACACTAAAACACTACCCCTCCACTGTAATGCTTACTCCTTCCGCTCAAGGACGCACCAGCACCCACCAGTACTGACCTGTACCGGCGTGCCTTGTAGCCCCGCAGAACAATTGAATACTTCTGGGACAAGTGAACCAGAGGGGTTACCGGCAAAACCCACCCTCCCCCTGGTCCTTCTGACACAGTCGAATGTAAAGAAGAGTATGAGAAGGAGGAGGAAAAAGCAGCCACACTCCTAACGAGCACGAGCGTCTCTCAAACACCACCCGGCGCAGTATGCCGGAACGAGACACCCGATCGTTGGCCAAGGGAGAAAGAAAATCAACCCCGTAGGGGAAAAACAAACGCCACTGGATAGGACGCACACTGCGAGCACCCGATACCCTTGGAAAAGGACACGGAAAAAGGGATGAAAAGGTGAGCGCGCCCGCGCGCGCGTCCAACGTTGAAACAGGACGAACCGGCGGGAAAAGTGTGCGCGTGCAAGGGAGACGGCATAACCGAGTCCCTTCGTTGCGGCAGGGAACGCGCTTCAAGGGTCCTGGGCGAAATGTTATAAAACTTTTCATCCCGGCCGGTCGGGCGCGTATTTGGTGTTCGTTACCGGTAGCGTACGGTATACAGTGGAGAGCGGAGCGTGGATTTTCCGTTTCACTACGTGGATTCACTGTTTTGCAGACGGAGAGATTTTACTATGCGAGAATAGTGAACGTGTCCGATGAAGAAGACTTCCGTGGGCGTGTGTGTTTGTTTGTTTATATGTGTGTGTGTGTTGAGTTTTCATAGAGTAATTAACACTAATTTGAGTGCCTAACGGTGACACTATGCTTGTATGAGCCGCGGATAAGGTGCAGTTAGTGTCCAAAGGTCCACCTCGTGTGTGTCCAGTATGTCCTCGTACTGTGGTTTCGACGACCGTTCGTTTGAAGACTTCGACGACTACACGTCGGAGGACAGTGGGTTCGAGAAGAGCTACGAGTCGTGCGCGGGAGACCTTTCGTTTGTCGGCTGTCTGCAGCAAGGTCCTCGGAAGCTCAACTTTGAGCATGTTGCGATCGCACCGCAGACTGTTCCAGCTCCAACGACGATTGGCGTAACCACACCGCTAGACATGCTGCTTGGAGAAGCCACAAGTGCGCCACCTCCGCCAAAGTCACGAGGGCGACAATCGCTTAAAGACAGAGCGGCCTCACGCGACGGAAAGCAGGAAGCGGCTGGAACGTTCTGCCCGTCACTGGGCATTCAAACTTCCACTCCAGTTAAGCCAGCTGCTACCGGTACCGATGGGACGGAGCAAAAACCGAAGCGCAAGTACGCGATGGGGAAGAGCCGGATCACACGCAATCGCAGCCCGACGCAGGTAATGCGCATTAAGCGAGTCCGACGGTTGAAGGCGAACGATCGCGAACGGAACCGGATGCACACGCTGAACGAGGCGCTCGAGCGGTTGCGCCTTACCCTGCCCACCTTTCCCGAGGACACCAAGCTGACCAAGATCGAGACGCTCCGGTTCGCGTACAACTACATCTTCTCGCTGGTGCAGCTGCTCGAGCTGGACGGCTCGATACAGCTCGACCTGGAGAAGCTGCAGAGCCTTACGCTGAGCGGCGAGCGCATCAACAAGGAGCTGTTCGACGCCATGTTTATCAACCCACCGCCGCCGGGACATCACTGGGGCGGGATGGGAGCGAACTTCACTGCCGGTGACTTCTACAGCAGCATCCAGCAGTACGGTGCCGTCGTTGGAGGACACGCTGCCGCAGGGGATGTAACGTTCCCGTCGCCCGCTCCTCAGCCTGCACCGTTTTCCAAACAAAACTACAACCTATTCCGTGGTGCCTTCGATGCGGCCTGTAACGCACGGTCGCCAGCAATGAGCCAGCCGGGCCCGTACCCGTCCTCAGAGTATCCTCATCCTCAGCAGATGTCACAGCCAAGACTTCCCCAACAGCATCCCGCTCAACATCAGCTCAATGGCTCCATCCGACAAGCGTCCACGATGGCGCCCCAACCTGGACATCATCAGCAGCCATACACCCGCGACGGTTACTACCCTTCGATGGCAACGACGAACGGTGTGGCCGAGTTTGGACCAGCCACAAACTGTCCGGAACTGGTCACTAGACAGCACCGTCACTCACCTCAGGCAAGTTCCGGACAGGCGATGCATTACAACAGCAGTTTCTACAACCAAACGCCACCGTGGCGTGAAGGGAATGGGGAAGCACCGTACAGTGGGCTAGATTCGGGCATCTTCGACACCTTCGGTGGAGCTGCCTTAGCGTAAGCCCATGACAAACGGTGATTTAGCTAGAGCAAGCGAGGTTCAAACACGACACAGGTGATACAAATGCAGAAGCGTTTCAAAAAGCAATTCTAGACATACAATAACTGTAGGATGATAAGCTTCGAATCACGTTGTTCATGATGGATAGGCTTGCGTTTGTGTTGTCTCAGTTCCATCACATGATAATATGCAATAGCGATCTTATCCAATGTAGTTATCGGTCTTATGCATGTTTCATTGTTCAATCGTTCTTGCTTCATTACAACCACGCTGGAACAAATTTTAAGCTGTAACTTTAAAATGTAATTTTTATATATTCGTTGTTTCATGTTGGATTCTTTTTGTATTCTTTTTTTTAATCTTGTTTGCTTCTTCCATGTATATTTTTTTGTTTTCCTTATTTTTGAGGCCTTTTGTAATCTTATTCTTTGCTTCGAGAGTTTTTATTTAGCTTTTATGTTATTTTTCATATATTTTTCCCTTTCATCATTCATTTTCTCCTTAAATACCTCAATTTCTTCCAGTATGGTTGTACTTTGAATAGCGATAAACATTTTGATACCTTTTTATCTGTTGAGTAAACGGCTTGTCTTGCTTCGCTCGGGAGTAAATCCCAATGGTGTGAGGTAAAACGATTGGTTTACTAATGTCTTGAGCAAAATAAATATATATACACGCAAACGATGGTCTGATTTACCTAGTCAAGTTAGCGCGAAACGTTTACACGTACAAAGTCATACGCAGGAGCTGAAAAGAACGATTTTGGCACGACATTTACACAGCTTTAATCTGTAAATCTCGGTTTTAAAAATCGCACACAGAATTTGAGTTCGTTGGGCAGCATCAAAAGGAGCTACCTTTTGCTGCTTCAAATCGAACGTCGCCGGTTCGAGACGCTCCTGCAGCAACATTGCCTTTATAAAAAACACAACTCACTGGGGACCATAAGAGGTAGAGAAGAAAGTCACATGTAGCCTATAAAGTGCTCTTCGAACGCGTTCGGGACGGAGGAAAACGTTTTATCTATATACACGAGTTAGATGAGAAGCATTTTTAACACGTTTTTAGCGCCACGGGTTAGGAATAGAGGAGTTGAATGTGGAAAGAAATCTAATAGAAAATAAATAAACAAAACACCGGTAAACACCATGCCATTTAAAACTGAAACTCCTGTTTTTGTCGCGTAAAGTGAGCCCTCTCTTAGATGTGATGACCTTATTACGAGCTTATTATCTAGCTGCAGTTTCTTTCCTACGATCTTTAGCGAATAATTGGAACGATGCTAATCGGTGATGCCAATCGCAATGTCACGCGATTCGTTTTGCGCATTAACACACTTCACCGTTCCGAGTCATTCCAGGTCCGAGCGACCCTACCCGCACCGCAGGCCCACAATAGCCGGGGTAGTGCCACAATGTCCAAACAATGACTTTGAATCGTCGATGAATGGATGAAATCAAACATTCATTGCACGGGTGAGCTTGTCATACCCGCTGGAAGCTGACGGGTGCCTTTGGCTGGAAGCGGGCGCAAAACAAAGCCAAAGAAAAAAGGATACGCCATTTCCCCTAGCTCGAACGGTACACCGGTGTACTCTTCCGGCTGGTTCCCTTTAAATGCTGAAACCTGTCCAGCAGCAACAGCAGCAGCAGCAGCAACTCGCCGGTGTGGCTCGCTCTGGCAAAGCGCAAAACCCCAATTCATCACAATTACCCGAAGCAAACAAACAGTACAAAACGTCATCCGATCGGACGGTCGCGCTAGAGCAGGATGAAAGGGTCGCGCTTAAATCAAAGGCGCACGCAGCACGCAGGTCCTGCCGCGGAAGTACGCCAACACACGCACACCACCAAGCGCGACGGCGCAACCGCCGAGTTGACAGACGAGCGCCAGCAGACAGTTGTAGGTCCTTGCGGGTAGGTCCTTTTTGTCCCCCTCAGCCCACATCCAACCCCTCTCTCCCTATCTACGCTGTGAGCCTGTCAAGCGGACGCGAATTATGCGAATAATCCGCCGCTCAACACCTCCCGGGGGTTCCCGTGGCAAGGGCAAAGCCCGACCACCTAACCGTCGCTCGCTCGAGGGTTTGGAATTGAATTCCTCGCTGCACTATTATTTTTATAGCCATTGTGTTCCCGGTGTTGCAACCTTCGCGTGCAGGATAAAGCATCCCCTCGATGCTGCTCGTTAGAGAGTGCTCATAAATCTCGTTCGGGCCCGTTTTCACCCGGCTTTGTTCCACCCGTGGTTGCCTGACAAACTGGCTGCACCGGCCGGCTGATTGATGGTACACTGCTTCGCTTCCCTTCAGCCTCTGTAAGCCAAAGCGATTCAAACATTCGCTAGCTCTGCAGCCGAGCTCTGCACGTAAAAGAGCACCAAAAAATTAGACAAACTGTCCACTAGCTCCTCTGCCCTCGGACTCATGAATAACCCACCTGTGGTGATCGTTAGTGCGTTTCTCTCGTCTTTCCTCTCAAAAAAATAAATAAAGGAAGTCCTAATTGCACTCGTTGCCATACCGGGCGAGGTTGGAAACATATTAATGATTTTTACGAAATACTTGCTGACGATTCGTCATCAATCAGCATCGAACGGTGGAGGCGATTGTGGATGCTCCTGGTCACGACCTAGCACAACTCTCCCCTTCATACCGTGGCGGCCATTATTCATGCACGAAAGTACATTTTGCAATGTGTACATGAATAATTTACAGAAAGGGAAGTGAAAGTGGCAATGAAAGAACGAGCAGGAAGCTGCTTGGAATCGATTATACCGGATTGATTGTTCGGCGTTGCACTCAGGACACGAATAGGCCAGTTTTGAAGAAACAGTAAATCTTGTGATTTTTTTAAAAAACTTGATACCTAGAACAAAGGAAATCGATAAAAGGTTATTCTTGTACGGGTAATAAGTATATGTGCTTTTATTTATAACGACGTATCAAGGTCCTTTAAATATATATTGGAGTGGATTATTGATGTTTTGTTTTGTCCCTTGTCCATTCAAATATGTTGAACTGATGGTGTACAGCTCTAGAAAAAACGTTACTAAACCCATTTTGAGATCCAAACCTTTCTACCAATAAAATTAAATACAAATTTGACACAAGCCTCTTAGTGCTGCCATTCACCATTCTACCACACCTCACCGGGGCTAGGCCAGCAGAACCACCTACCAGAAATAAAAAGGACCAAATCCATTTACAAACAATACCAGCCAAACGTACCAGCCGAACCCTGCGCAACATTGTTCGTTTCCCTTTGCATTCCCTTCCGAAGCACACATGCAATTTTCGCCAGCGCCATTCCAATGTGCATTAGAATCGTATCGCCCCCGTATAATTTTGCCATTAGACGTTTTGCGCACTTTGGCAAGGTAATGCAAGGCGCAGTTTAGCTGTGCGGGATGCTTACTGCATTGACCTTACGGCAGACAAATCAAATATTGGCATAATTTTTATTACCCATCGCAGCGGGGCACAGATCCTTTTGACCACAGGCGGAGACGGTCGTAAAAATCAGTTTGAAGTCGGTGGACAGTATTGCGGACAATGCAACTGTTTGCGGTGCAGCATGCTCCAGCTTGGCCCTTCAATTTGGGAAGGAGTGCAGCGTTGTCTGCTAGCGTCCAACATGAGCAAACGACCCGTCCACACAATAACGGTCAAGCTACACACAGAGCGAATGAGGCGTTAACGGCTTTGATTGTTTAAAACAGAGCTGTTTTTAAACATTTTTGGAGCCATAAAACGGGATGACTGACGTTTACGATTGTTCCCGTGCAGGAATGGAACTGGAATGAGTAGATGTCACTCCGCGATAGCTGCTCAACTAGGTCAAAGGCGGTGTTGGTGAACAGATGTGTCGCATCGCCGTAGTGTCGAAGCGTTCGGTGCAGCGGTTAGAAGCCATCAAATATGCAATGCGCGAGGTTTTGCAACACAACAAAAAAAGAGGAAAGGGTTCTACGGGCGATGGACGACATGTGAAATAACATAACAACGGCAACTGATGGTTAACCGCACAAGCCCCGTACCGTAATGTTTATTTTGTCCCACAACATTTGATTGGACGTCGCGTTAGTGGTGGTTAGCCCTGCGTTACGCAGTGCGAGCAGTACTGCAACAGATGGAAATAGATTGCATCGAAAAGCGACAGTTAAACGAATCCTTTTGTCTGCAACGGTTGAGCTGACGCTCAAGTGCTTTCGCGTGGAAGTGTAAATAGAGAAAAATTGCATCCGACAGGGTACAGGTGCTTAGGGATGAAGGGGAGCGAAAAGGTTTGAAATAACGCTGACAATTAAAGATTATGTTCGATGTCAGAAGACTACGAGTCTTTAAAGAGTACGAGAGAGAAAAATGAAGAATAAGCTCTACAAGATGAGGGTGGCTCGGTGGTGTCATGGGTAGCGGCGTAGACTTGTTTCATATGATCAGGCACGACGTTGTTTCGAATCTCATTAGGACCGCGGTCGCGCTCCCCGTACGCAGGGAATGACTATCCTGCTATGGGGGGTACACTCTAAATTACAACCCCCCGTACGCAGGATTTGCAATCTTGCAATTCAGTCACATTCAGTCACAGAAAGAGCCAAAGCACCTTAGTGCTCTGATTAGTGCTCCACCCAAGCTCTACATGAACCTTGGATAAAAGTGGATAAAGCCTGATTTTTTGGATTGGTGATAAGATTTTCGAGACCAAAACAATAAAGATAAGCAGTCAGTAGTAAGCGCAAAGAGTAATTAGACGTGAGAATAATCAGATACAAGTAACTGATCGTTGTATTAAATGGTCGAAATTGAATCGAAATCCAGTTGGACGCATCGCATCGCATCCAATTAGTGATGGGTAAATTCGATGAAAAACCGGAATCGCTTTCAAATGACTCCTCAAATTTCGGAAACGGCTCCGGAACGTAGGTGCAATACTCCGTCCTCGGAACCGTTCGGAGCCATCTGGAGACGCTAGTCGGCAGTCGGAGCCGCCCGGAGCCGTTGGAGCCGCCCGGA
>KB671923.1:0-53459 GCA_000349105.1 Anopheles epiroticus
ACTCAAGAATTGTAAACGTCGATTGCTTCTCTCGCGCTAATATGGTTTAAAGTGTCCTTAAACTAAGGCAACACTCTTTCAGCTGTTTAGGGATGGAAAATTCACTCTTTTGAAAAAGTTTTATCAACGTTAAAGAGCAGTTGAAAAGATTCCACTCATACATACTCTGTTAGACTCATAAAAAAAAATGAATCCTCATCTCACATGCGATTTGAAACCTTCACTACCTACACTGACAAGTGGCTCACTCGTGTTGGATTCAAATCTTTATCTCACTCATGACTGTAACGAGCAGTTCATCGCCTTTAGTTTTAAGTCTATAATTTATTCTTTTCTTATTCTAAACTTTCAATCTTTCTTCCGTGCTGCGCAGTGCCATATGGCAGTCGCTAATCGACACGGGAAGTAAGTAAAGAATTTAAATTAGGAAAGAATTTGTTGCAAGGTGACAGAAGGAATTTAATTCATAAAACCATTTGGAGTGAATTCAAATCACTCACTCGCTCTTACGCAAAATCCTCTTCCCTGCAGTTAGACCAGCTAAACAAGAACAAAAGGCAAGTTTCAAATAAATGTGTAGAATTGATGTACGGTCTAACAAAATAAAACCCCCAGAATACTTTTCGATCAAACCAATAGAATTCTGTCTGACTGTTTGATACTGCCCTATCCTGTACTTAACATAGATTTAAAATGCATTTATTAACTTTTTATCAGCCACACCCTTCCCGAACGTTTTTTTTACTCACCAAGATTCGTCCGGTCGTGGTCTGTCCCGAGATCAGCTCTCCGGCCCAATCCTTCGCCTCGGTCATAAACGTGCCCTCGAAGTCCTGCTTACCCTGGCGGGACGCTTTCTGCTCCTTCTGCTTCGGATCGTTCGGAGCCAGCTCGGGCTCCTTCCGGCAGCACAGGAAGGCGAACGCGCGCCATAGCAGCACGGCCAGCAGGCCGGCCAGGAAAGTGAATATGCTGGACAGGAGAAAGCACCACCATTTCCGCACCCGGAGACAATCATCAAGATCGGTCGGTGGTAGCTCCGTGGTCAGTACTGATTGCTCCTCGTCACAGCCCGACATCCCCCCGATCCCGCTGGTAGGCCTGATGGGGGATCGAGAACGCACACCGCTGCACACTGGTTGGCAACTTTCTAGCTGTAGTCATTGGACATGACGTCGTGCCTCACAGCCAGACACCGGGGATTGGGCGGGGGCGGTGGGGGGATGGTCTGGGAGGGTGGGGGAGGTGCTGGGTCGAGGGTAAGCGATCGCACCCAAGGGAACGATCGGCAGCCGCACGCAGGTCACACGGTGGAGACTGGTGCTAGCGTACAGCCACCGCACTCACAGCCACACGTGCTCACCTTCCGGCGCACGAACACACTGGCACTTAGCACACAGACACACAGGCACGGGCGTGTGTGACTTCTGATCCTGGCCGCGGATGGCCCGATTTTTCGCACACTTGCCACAATACGTAACAGACGCACACAACACCTTTACACCGCACTACACTGAGCCGGAACTGGCAGCTCAAGCGAGCTTCACTTCCTCTTTTCTTTTGGCTTGTTCACACACACACACACACAAAGACGCACGCACGCATCCGCACCAAGAGAGGGGTAAAGGCTTTTGGCTTTGCTCTTCCTTCCCTTCGGCGTGTTACACTGCTCTTCCGGTCTGTGTGCTTTCGCTACGAGCAGGAATTAGGTCAGGATGTGAGCGAGCGAGCGAGCACGAAAGGAACGCGCAACGTAGTGGACCCTCCTGCAGGTGTGGGGTTCGTTCGCCCACCACAGAGATAGCGCAGAAGATGCAGAGCACAAAGCGACACAGCGCTCGAACGACTGCTGTACGGTTGTATGCTGGTATGTAGTGAGATAAAGAGAGTGATTGGACGAGTACCAGCATGTACCGGGAGAAGAGTTTAACAGGAGTAGAGGCGGAGCGCGCACACACACACACACACACACACACTCCAAGGCTGGAAAGGTAGAGGGCAATGGGCCACCGTCGGCTACACACTATCGGGAATCTTACAAAATCTCACTCATGTTCCGTTCGCCTCCAAGCTGCACGGTGCGCTCCGATGCCGCTCTCTACTCTTCTGCCAGGAGCAGAAATGAGTGCGAGAGCTTTCTGCTGCTGCTGCTGCTGCTGCTGTTGTTGTAGAGGATGTTTTCTGCACTTCCTTTCCGTGAAGCAAGCTTCATTCCCCGCCTGTGCGTGTTTGTCGGTATTTTTCTTTCTGTTTTCCAGACTGCGTCTTCAAGCTTACCACACACACACACACACACCCACACACACCAATACACGTACACTACAAACCCGAATTCAGTGAACTCGTTATTTCACTCTACCGCTCGCAACACTGTGACGTTTACGTTTCATAGCTGCCGGAAAGGAAAGAACAAATGGTTACTGAGGAATGAAATTAACGCCAATCACCGCAACCCGGACAGGGGCAAGCAAGCACACGTTTCAACGGCTACTGCGATCGATGTTCAACCTCTTTCACACATGTACACGCAAACACACACATACACATACACATACACACACACAAGACACTGGGAAACTTTGCTCGCCACTATTGCGGCCGACCACCGTTTTCTTTTTCTTGTTTCTTCATCACGCCACTCGACAGGAAAGGAAAGCTCTAACCATAAAAAAACGCACGTTATATAATAAAACCAACAACAGCTACAACAACAAAGCGGAAGCTCTCCGAGGACCATCAACGTTGCGGCAGAGTATTGCAAACGGAACCGTTCAAAGAAAAGGAGCACTTCCGCCGCGACCAGAAAGCGAACGAATAATGGCACTTCTGGCACAGGGTTTTGGTGGGTTTGGCCGTGGAGAAGAGGTCACATAGTTAGTGAGAGAAAAGCCAAACGAAGGAGGACGAAAAAGTGTGACAGAGAGAGACGATTTTTGGAGAATAAAAATTAAGGCTACATTTGAGAACCAGGCAAGAGAAAGAGAGAGAGAGAGAGAGAGATAGAGAGAGATAAATGAGCATGGAAAACAGACGAATTGTGGCAGCGAGAGATTGTAAAAAAGTACCAAACACACTCATATACACCCACACTCCGCCATCTTTGTGTGGAGAGCTGCATAACGCTCACTTCTACTATCCCAGGGGTTGTAATATAGCTGGCTTAAGGATAGGAGGAAGAAAACGCGAACCGTATACCGGACATTAACTTGCTTGCTTGCTTGCTTGCTTGCATTAACTAGCTTGCTTGCTTGCTTAAAATGAGCGAGTTACAGTGGCCTTTAACGTCAAACTGAAGAGCTATGTGCGATCCCGATGTATGCGAGCAATCCACCCTTTTAGCTGTTCTATTTGTGCTTTGCAACACACCTTTATGCCTGATGTAATTATTTGTCTCTCTGTATTACTTCATTCCAAGCACCCTTTGTTGAACGATTCTCCCATCCCTTTGTTCACACTGACAACAAAACGGCCCCATTTCACCAACCTTCCAGTGGGTCCTTTTGGTTTTTTTTTTGCTTTCAAAACGTCTCTCTGGCAGCGTGTTTGCGCTCTTAGAACGTCACCTTTGCTCTCGCAACCTTATTTCCAGAAGAAACGGTACTTCCACCACCAAGAAACAGTTTGTAACATTAATGCCGAAGAGTATCGTGCTACGAGGAAGAAGCTCTAGTGTTCCTTTCACTTTGGTCTTTTTTTTTGGTGCAGGGGAGTTTTATTTTAATGCTTCATGTTGTAATCTTAATTAAATTTTCTCTCTTTCTCTCTCTCTCTCTCTCTTTCTCTCTCTCTCTCTCTCTCTATTGTGTTTAACGTTTCATGCCTAGACATCAAACTTGCAGTAAAATGATTCCTTGTAATGGTGGGGGATGTCCACTAATTTTACAGACCCCCTGTGCGTAATCCCTTTCCAAGTAAACGTCACGCGGTGAAAATCATGACGTCACGACATCGTCCCGAACGCACGGTGCCGTTGCTTGCAATCAATTATCCTGTTGGTCGTGCTGTAAAATAATACCACGAGGCGAAAATTGAAAACAGCAGGACAGCAGCCGACCAACTCGAAACAGTTAACGATGGTCCTCATGGCTGTCTGCTTATCGCTGCCTGCTCGCATCGCACTGCTGTTGCTTCCAACACGATAAAACTGTGTGAGAAAAGGCCAAACGTCTCAACCGCACACCGAATCACCTCACGTGCCTTTTTCTTTTTCGTACACTGTTCTGTACACTTTTGTGCAATGTGTTTTTTTGGGGCAACTATTCAATTTTTCGCTCGATATCTTCAACCCCATAACCCGTGCACGCGTGTCTCTGTGAGTGGGTGTGTGTGTGTAAGTGTGCGGTAACGGCGACCTGGCGCCTCCACCGAAGCAATGCTCAACCTGTGTGTGGCGGTGCGTAGCGCGCTACCGTCGGCGAGCTCTCGCAGTAGGCATTGGCGCTCACCCAGCGCACCGACATAATTTCTCCACACACGGGGTCGCTCTCTAAACAACGTGTGCGGTGTGCGGGCATACCCGCCCTTCCCCTTCCTCTAACCATGAGGTTGATGTTGATGCGCCCGTTTGCGACTGATGCTCAACATTTCATACTTGTTTCATAAATATTTGCGCCTTGCTGCTCTCTGCCAAACTTTTATCACTTGCGAGCACTGCTTTGATCACTCTCTCTCTCGCCCTTTTCCTTCACGTTCCTAAATTCTCTCACTTATTCTCTCACTTATCTGTTTCTCTCGCTCTCTCTCTCTCTCATGCAACCTTTTTATAGATCGTCTTTGCTACCGTCTTCCTTTCTCCCGGACGCACAACTTCCGTGGCGCCCCCTTCATAGCTTCTTAGCCCCGTTTTCCGTTTTCCACTCGCAGTGTCTTTCTCTCTTTCGTTCTTTTCACGGCGCAGAGGAGCTAAGAGCGGAGCGGCAGTGGCAGATAGCAGAAGACTAGGTGAGGGCTGACGAATTTTGATCCTTTTTTTTTCGGAGAAAGAAAGAAAAACCATAGCCCGTGGCTCCTCGTTTTCCCACCCTAGCACTGACACGCAACATTTTTCAACACCCATTTTAAGCACAAATCTTCAAATTTTCATTGCAACACTAGGTTATGGTTAAAAAAAAAATAAATTTGAAAGGAAAGATAGAACATCGCGCCACTTATCACGGACCATCCAGCTAGTTAGACAAAGCCACACAAACGCACAAACGCACACACGCGCACAAACACATACATATACACGTACATAAGTCGGAAATTGTTAGATAAAATGGTACAACACGGCCATTTTTTCTTCTTCTCAGGCACACTTCCGCCACACATCGACCATCGTTTTCGTTAAAAAAGGCACAAAACTGTGCGTTACGAGCACTCTGGCAGTGTGTGAAAATTTTCCATTTTCCAGCCGTGGGCAGTAATGCCAAACCGTGTGCCACACGGGAAAGAGGAGGGGTCAATAGTTCGATTCGATCGATCGCACCGAAAAGGTGACTTTTCACGCCCAAATTCTCGATGGCCACGTGTCAAAAGCAGCACAAAACGATGGTACCGTGTTGGGGAACACTTTTTCACTTCGCAATGGTGCACAAATGTCGGCCTATGGGTGCAAATTGTAGGTTGAAAATTCTTGCACATCCACGCACATACACACACACACACCCCAGTTCACCAGTAGAGGGCCCTTCTATGCTGTTCCATTTTTTCCTTCCTGTGCAGTACACCACCCCGAAATGGCAGTCGGTTAGCCGAGCGAATCGTTACCTTCACGGGCGAGATCTAGCACACTTCTGATGGAAAATTCGTTCTCTCGCGCCTACTTGGCTCCCTTTCGCTTGCTCCGATCGAAAACTCGTGAGCGGGCGCTTGGCGCGGCATGGGACAATTTGGCAGGCAGGCGAACAAAAAAATAAAACGCGTGTGAAAATGAGAATGTGTCCGCACTACGGATACACTACGGCTGCGCCAGGCCAGGGTTGGCTGGTTGGCCGCTCTGCCGAGTACACCGGACACCGTGCACTGGATTCATCATATTTATCGTTTAAATACCTTTGTTTTTGGTAAATTTTAAAAATGGTTTGGTAGTTAAAAAAATAAGATTATTGAACTGCTTATTGGAAAGTGTGTTACGTACCGTTAAGGTAAAGGTTTCTTTACGTCCCCGACTCTTAAGACAAAGCGTTTCGATTAATCGTACAATTTTGCCAATTATACTTGCATTCTGTACGATAACGATGAAACTAAAAGCAAGAAGGAAATACTGGTATGTTGCGTATATAAAATATTATCATATGACAAATATTATTTGCCGCTTCGAAAAACAATGCCCTTAATAGCAACTCAAATGATAATCCGCTTGAAATGTTTCAAGGCAAAGTAACGGGTTTTCCGAGTTTGTGTTTCAGTCTTGTGGAAAATATAACTGCTTTTTTAAATCGTTATACAATAGAGAGCGCTGCAATCGTTCTGGAGAGTAAGTACGGAAAAAATATTGAAATAAAAACTTCGATCTTTTAAATCATTGTTAATTTAAGTTATACAAATTAAATGAAACATTGCCTAAAGCAACTCTCCAACAAGTATCTAAATCAATATTTGAAATTTAGTTTGAGATTGTTGTAGTAATTTTGATATAATATATCGTTTGAGCTAACCAATACGGTCTGGCTTTTGTTGAACTTGTGTTTACCTACTTAATATGTATAATCTTTCAGTTAGTAACTGCTAACTCAGTTCAGTTAATTTACCCCATAGAATACTTATGAAAAAAGAAAATTTTTCAATCCCAATGCGGTTATTCGAGATAATTCAGGGCATTCTGAATGTCCGTTGTTGTATCTTATTCAGGGAACAGTGACATTTACCTCTACTTATTGCTCCTAAGCATTCCAGCCCATCATTTCTGCTATGTAACCGTGCGAACCTTTTTTTTGACCCGGAAACTATCCCTTCTACAGCAGCATTTCTTCTGCTATCAATTTCAGACCGGAACTGTCATCCTGCACTACCGACCCTCCTACCAAGGAAAGCATACTTATAGCACGCCGCCACCATGAATTCACTCCCCTGGCACATATTATGTTATAGCATACACCTTAGCGAATTGATTTATTCTTGTTTTACTTTATAGACAGTATTATCCTTATCCAAATATGTAGATCAGCGCAACCGTCTCTCGAACGCGGGGCGAGTTTGCGTGCGCGTGTGCGGTCAGTTTGCAGTCTCACAAGCGTCCACCCAATCGTTGTACACGTCCACCGGTTCCGACAGGAAGTTTATCGACGTTTGATATTCCTCTAAACACACGCGACATAATATTTTGGCCGTGTTTTTAGGTTTGTCCATCTTTACCTCGCAGGATTTCTCGTGGTTGCAGAACGGGCAGTTGAATTGCTGATCGAGTGGTTCAATGTTCTTGCGCTTTGGTGGCGGCTTTCTTTTCGATTTTCTGCGCCCCATCTTTCAATTTGCCTGGGAAGGAAAGAAAAGCCCCGGCAGTTAGTTAAAGCCTTCCGCTGTTAATATGAAGAAGGCGTAGTTTGCTCACGTTTTTGGCTAGTCGTACGCACAGATTTTCTCACGAAAGTCCGGCAAACTTTGTTTACACTTGCTTTTTGGCCCGGGAGAACGCCAAAATTTTGTTGCATTTGTTGTTGCCTTCGGCAAGCTGTCAAATGGTGACGCTGGATCTGTTTACTGCCGCAGATTGATTACTGATCTAAGCGAAACGCATTGGTTCACGAATAACGCCGAATATGAAGAAATAATAGAAAATAGTGTTTCTTTCTTCACAAAAAGTCTTTTCGTTTTGAATGTTACAAATAAACCTTAAATTTTCATCTCATAAACATTCCATTTTCCTATTTTCAATTTGTTTACAACTGTCAAATAAGACATTTTATTCCAGGAATAACAGTCTGTCAATAATCGTTTCCGTGCCGATTCGCTTTGCATAATTCCGATCCATAATAAACAACAGAAAATATATCCACAAAAATCTCCCCATGCTTGCCGGATTCTGCAGGAAACAGTTAAGTTTATTCAACAGATCAACTTTCCACGTGCTCAGGATGTCAACCGCCGAAAACCCGATCGAAAATGCTATCCGCGCAGGGCTGACGAAAGAGCTTGCACCCGTACATTTGGAAGTGGTCAATGAATCGTACATGCACAACGTCCCCAAGGGTTCGGAAACGCACTTCAAAGTGCTGGTGGTTTCACCCCAGTTCGAGGGACTTCCGCTTATAAAGGTAATAGGATTACCATTCAACCAACACCATGGCTTGATTACTTTCCCTGTCTCATTTACAGCGTCATCGCTTGGTGAACGATATCGTGAAAACACAGCTTGCCGGGGACTTTGTGCATGCACTTTCGATAGTGGCCAAAACACCTCAGCAGTGGGATGAAGCGTACAAGCTCGAACCCAGCCCTAACTGTAAAGGAGGTTTTGGGAAATAAAGCATGGCACGTTGTTAGATAGTTTCACTCGGAACACGGTGTACACGGTATTACGATTGAGTTGATACAAACAGTCGTTTGTAAGCATCTACAGAGCGTTTATTCCGACACGTTGCAACGTTGGCTAATTAGATGCTGTACGTATCGAGTCGTAGCTTGCCATCGTTTTCCGTAAAGTACATCATGTCTGCCATCGTTTGCTCGCAAATCATTTCTTCCACTCGCTCGTGCATCTGGAAAACGAAAAGACGTGTTGCAGTGGTACAGTTCACTCACTCTGTTACCTACTATTATCATCAATACTTACCGCCTGTGCGTTGAACTCTTGTAGTACCTCAGGGTGTTTGAACTTAGGTCCAAAATTAACACTGATCGTTACGCTCTTGTGCAACGAGATGGCCGGATAGTAGGCTCCTTTGTAAATGTCCACAAATGCCTCCCCCTGGCATACACCGTTCTTGAAGAAGTGTATCTTACTGCCCGGCTGCACCTTTAGCGCCTTCAACGTTTCATTCACCCGATCCTTGTCTTCGTAATACAAATGGCTTTTGAACTTTACCAACGGCCTGTCCTTGAACGTGTTGGACGCTTGGTTTGCCTGATTATCGTTCGGCAGCGTGATCAGAAAACCAAGCGTATCACCCTCACCATATCCCGGACTGTAGTGCTTGCCGTGAGATTCGTGAAACTTGGTACCTTTGCGCGACCGCCACGAGTATCCGAACTTGTCGTACCCGAGCGGTGCCTGCAGATTGGCATACTCCTGTCCCCATCCCAACCGGCACGCCGAACCGTCGGGCATATCTTCCACGGTTGCCTCCCAATACCAGCATCCCTTGGTGACGTCTATGTGGTGCGCAAAATGAGATATAATTATCAGTAATGAGTAACGGATCAGGCATTATGTGGCGGAGAATGTGAACTTACAGTGAGAAGCCCGTGCCATACAGTAACCCTTCTCGCCCGTTATCGATAATCGATCCTCGGACACCTTCAGCTGGGGAGCACGGTCGTGCAGCGCAATAAGCACGGCATTTGGCGACAGCACTCGATACAGCCAGCCCGGAATGGGTTTGCCTGCCCAGTCGGCACTTTCGTCAAACTCTTGCCGGAACGGTGCGTGGGGGTCCGGTTCGGCCAGTATGTACCGGTAGCCATCCTTATTGAACGGATGTTCCAGTGGGTACCCGTGGGCTGGCAGCTTCACTAACGCACCGACATCCGTACCGAGGCGGCTCTTCTTACCGAGCGCTCCGCTTTGCTCACTGTTCGGTAGCTTTCGCTTCTGCTGTCTACTTTTGGAGAAGTTTTGTGTGGCTTTTTAGTGAAGAGAGGGAGATAAAAAAAGAACTTGTAGTTTAATTCCAAACATTTCCGTGATTAGCATACTTTCATCCATCCTTCAGCCACGTTGAAGCGTTGTTGCGAGGTAATATATTGTCAATTGATAAATGCACTTGTGGGTTTTGTTTGTAGAACAGCTTCTAAGCTTTGCTTTTACTGATGGAGGCACAATTGTGAGAAGACAAAACAACAAAAATACACATATAAAACATGCACAAACCACGTTACATAGTGGCGAGGGGTAATGCGTACAATGGCTGGTGCGTAACTTTAACTAGCTTATCTTTTGGGTGGGTTTTACGCTGCAGGCTAATATGCGCAACTGACGTTAGTTTGTTATTCTAGCATCTCGCTCTATCTAACACCGCTACAGCCATCGCATTTGCACTCATTGCAATCAATATAGGTTGATTTCGTTCCATGGCAACATGCTTAGGCTTGAGACAGCAAGCAAACGAAGCAGCATTGCAATGCAAGAAAACTTATAGCATTTTTCATGTGCAAATGGGAAATTAAGATCAAATTGATAATGGTAAGACTCTAGAAATGCATTGCAATTTCACACATCAAAACGTCTTTGAAAAACCTTTCCATACACCCTTAATTAACTTACCCAGTGTAGTGGCCTCATCGTACGTCGGTTTAATCTGCGTCAGGTCCGTATTGGCCAAACCATACATCTGCCCCTGCTCGTTGCTTTCCTCGTACGAGAACAGTGTGTTGATGTCCTTTATAAGCGAACGCTGCACGGTAGCGTACCACGATTGGGTCGATCTGCGCGCCATCGTAGTCATCGCCTCCCAGTAGTGATCCATGTACGGTATAATGTCCTTATCTTTGCTAAACATTAGACGCGCTTTGCCCTCCTTACTGGCCGTTTGCTGCAGGTTCGCCAGTGCCGTAATGCACATCTGTGGTATAGAGGCTTGCACCTTGCGGAAGCTTTCCAGCCCGGTCATGGAGCAGTTTTTGCACACAAACACATAGTTCATCATGAACGGTACTAGGCGGCCGAGCTGAAACCCGATGCAAGATTCGTGAAACCACCTACTGCAGGTGGCACATAGTAGCTCTACTATATTGAGATTTCTTTCTTTTCCGCTGCAAAGGAAGAATAGAGAAGATAGAATTAATTCAAGATAATGATTGAATAACGTTTCCACGCAATGGAAACCTACTACAGTCACGGGTATCTGCGGGTTAACCTACCAATAGCAATTGTATTTCTCCTCTCCGGCGGGTGATTTTTTGAGCTCGGTTTTCGCCTCATTTGTCTCCATTTTGTATATCCAGCGCTCACTGATAGCCTAGGGACGAAGGAAGAATTTAAGTACCTACGTGCCTAGCGATTCGTTTCCTAGCACATTTGCACCACTTTTCCGTCTATTTCATTCATGAAATTGGCAACGTTTGGAAGATTCACTGTTTTTCCCGGGGCATCGGGCTTGGTATTTGCTTCACGCGTCCTTAAGCGGTTGCCCAAGCAACAAAATGCCACCAAATGTCAGATTGAAGTTAAACAATAACAGCAACGATGTGAGCGCCATCAGGCGGAAAACAAAAGTACCAATTGGAGGATAAAAAATTAATAAAATAATATGATTTCACTTCAATGATTTCACTCATTTATCACCAAACTAATGCTGTGCTCAAATTCGAAGCCAAAAATCAATGGTTTCATGTTATGAAACTTGTAACTTTTAATTTTAAAACTATAGAATGCATTTTGTTTTCTGGGAGTGCTGGTGATTGTCAAAATCGGTTGCTTTTTGTAAACAAAGCCCCAGACTCACTGTTATCACTGTATTATCAACCTTGTACAACTCTGGTGCAATCGTAAGCCACCCTAACAAAACATAATCGTGTAATTGTATTCGTGATTTCATTTTGCCGGTTCTTTTTCCATAGGTTTTACTGCACCAAACCATGCTATCGTAGCCACTGCGGTCAGTTTTGGAAAGCGTATCAGTACCTATAGCCACCATGACTGCCATTCTCGGCGCCGGTATCAGTGGACTAGCGGCGGGTCATTACTTGCTCAGGAAAACACCGACACTACCTCTTACCATATACGAAGCGACGGAGCGGATCGGTGGCTGGATCCGTTCGGATCGCTGCCCTGACCATGGATACGTATTCGAAGCCGGCCCACGAACCATCCGTCCCAAAGGACCGGCGGCGGGCAACACGCTCGAGCTGATCGAGGAGCTCGGCCTAACCGATCAGGTGTACTCGATCAGCTCCAACCACACTGCCGCTCGGAATCGTATGATTTACGCCAAGGGAAAACTGAACTTGCTACCCAACTCACTCGGCGGTGTCCTGAAAACGGTACCACCGTTCACGAGCCCTCTGTATTTTGCAGCCTTCCGTGACCTGCTGGCCGGTCGCTCGAAGACCCCGTTGAGCGATGAGTCTATGTACTCGTTCGTGGAGCGAAGGTTTGGCAAGGAAATCGCCGACTACGCGGTCAGTTCAATGCTTTGCGGTATCTGTGCTGGAGATGCAAAGGAGATAAGCGTAAAGTTTTTGATGAAAGATCTGTTCGAACGCGAACAGCGACACGGCGGTGTCATTGTGGGGCTGCTCAAGGAGGCGCTTCAGAAGCGCAAAAGCAAACAACCGGAAAGTGGCAAAAAATCTGCCACCCAGATGGCACGACTGGCAGAAAGGGCCAAAGCAGAAAACTGGAGCATCTACTCGATACGAGGTGGTTTGCAGACGTTGCCCGAAACGTTGGCCACCGAGCTGCAGACGAAAGGTGCTTCCATCGTAACGGGCACCAAGTTCGAGGAGCTTACCTTCGACCGGGACCGGATAGTGCTGCGAGTCGATGGAAAAGAGCAGCTATTGCAGCATCTTGTCAGCAGCATTCCGAGCTACAAGCTAGCCAAGCACGTGCAGAAACAACACCCTCAGCTGGCCGCCACTCTGGCCAGCATTCCGTTCGTGGACGTGTGCGTGATCAATCTGCAGTACCGTGGAGGGAATTTGTTGAAACAGGATGGATTTGGATTTTTGGTTCCACCGATCGAAAATCTGCCGATATTGGGAGTCATTTTCGACAGCTGTTGTTTCGATATGGACGACAACACGGTGCTGACCGTGATGATGGGCGGTGCTTGGTTCGAGAAGTGGTTCGGAAAGAATCCGTCCGACGAACAGCTACTCGACGTTGCGCTCAAAAACGTGAAGAAGATACTGCACATTGAGCGGCAGCCGGATAGTTTCAAGATTAATCTGCTACGCAAATGCATTCCGCAGTACACCGTTGGCCACCAGGATCGGGTGAAGGCAATCCGGGAGTACGTGGAGCAGCATCGGCTACCGCTCGTGCTGTGCGGTGCTTCGTACGACGGGGTTGGCGTGAATGACGTTATACTATCCGCTAGGAAGAGTGTTGAAACGATGCAACAGTAAAAAGATTATATTTCTGCGATTTATGTTAAGCGTGCGGGGTACGGTATCGGAAGCACACAGCCTGTTTAAAATAAAGATGTGTTTGACATATCATTTTTAAAATTTGATTTAACGTGGGGCTCGGAAGAGGTGAATTAGTAAACGGCGAAGTTCTCGAGGTTATGAAGGAATTCTGTTCATCCGAAGGCGCAGGGAAATCGGGCCTTTCACGGACTCCACAAACTCCTGAGATCCAGAAGACTCCAACGAAATACGTAATGTGCCGTATTTCGCACATTGATACGGCCAATAGTCCTCTACGGGCATGAGTCCCGGGCGAAGCTGACGGTTGGTGAGAATTGTTTCTCCCTGGCGATGTATCCTAGCAAGGCGCAAGGCGTGAGACAGGCATTCTGAAGGCATCCAAGCCCGAAGGGACCTTATGGTTGGGGCACGTGGATGCCTGACTCATGCCCCATCTGGAAGGTGCTTACCAGTCACCCGTTCGATACGAGACCTGAAGCAGCTCGTTGACTGGAACAAGGGGTGTCAAACCTGAGGAAGATATGATGTTTCTATGGACCGTATCGCTTGAAGACTGAATGAACTAGTGTTGGGAGATTCGAAGATTCGTTCGGAAGTAAATTTGTTTGAGATTCTATAGGTTTTAGGTTCGTTTGGGATTCCATCCCGACCTAGCTCTTCTGCAGACACGAGCTCAAATTGTCTCGAATCAATTCAATAGAAGCTCATTCGGCAAAGTTACTTCCTAAGAGGACTGGAGACACTTACCCTTTACACCAAGTAAGGTGGCCACTATTAGGTATCCAGTCCCTATCAACCTACCGTAAAATACAATGCATCTTCCGCACCGAGATCTCTCGGACAACGAAAACTTCACTACATTTTCACACTCTCGAACTAATTTCGTCTAACTAATTAATAATATGTGAGTCACGTTTGTATGAACTGTATCCACGAACTGTATGATTTTAGCATGTCTAAGTCTGCATTTCGTGAGCGTCTGCATTTTATGTACAGATCTTAAGTTTTCTTTAAGAAGTTTAGGGAGGAGGTATAGCCCAAAAAACAAGCTAAGAAACATAATACTACGGTTGGTAGGGATCGTGCTCAAATGCTTGTCGATTCGGCTGAGAGTCCAGCTAGAGTTCGACCGATCACTACAGAAAAGCATTTTTTGCACAACCATAACAGTTAAAGTTCTTAAGCATGAGGTAAAGAACACCTCAGCAAACAAGATCCAATGGGCAAGAACTTTAGGAGCAATTGAATATATCACAGCATGAATAATTTATGGAGTGATTGAGCGCTGCCCAAAACGACTGGTGGCAAAACAAATCATGCAATTATGGTTCGTTCGTACCCACCGGCACTCGCCAACACCATGCCCGGATAAGGACCCGCGAGGAAAGTGATAAGCAGACATAAATAAAGCTTTTCATTTTCTTTCCCTTTACACAGCACAGTCGGTTTGCTGGCGCAGCACCGGCCCCAAAACGTAGATAGGAAACGGTGGAATGACGGTGGAGGCTACATTAGCGGCACATTGGCACATGGTTACAGAACTGGTCCATAACCGCCACCCGCCACCACACAATGTGGAACACGATGGAGCGAAGTGCGGTAGAAAGTGAACATTAGTGACGCTCGCGCTACATACGCGTTTGGAGGACAGTTTGGGCATGGGATAGAAAAGCCGTTCGCCCTCGCTTTTATGATACGCGACGTGACCAATCATGGGCCGGGCACCGTGCGGCAATCTCCAGTTCGGAAGCTTCCAGTACGGTTGACCGTCTCCCGTCTCCATGCCGGGCGCGAAAGAAAAAGTAAGTGAAATGTCCGGTGTAGGTACGTGAGTAAATGTGCATCACAAATTCATGTCATGCTCATCGCGTCGGCCCGGTCCTACGCGCACTGCCGATTGGGATCGAAGCCACCGATCGCGTAAAGATCTCGCACGCCACAACAATTGGCATGCACCGCACCAGACGTACTTGGAGGCGCGTACGTGTGCGCCACCGTTGATCGGAGTGGATTGGTTGATTCTACTGGCACACACTGAAGACAGGGGAACCATCCTGGGCCAAATGGTATTTCTCCCGGCTGATTTAAGTTTGTTTTTCACTTTTACGTTTCATAATGTCGACGATGGTAGGGGCGGGTTGGCTTTGCATTCCCAAACTAATCGCATCACGCTCCGATGCATTCGCGGCTTGAAACGACTTGACACCGCAAGTGATGGCGGCAGGAGCATAAATCTCTTCTTTCTGTTTTTATCCCCCAGCGCCTCTTATCGAGTGGTTTCGCGGGCACGGCTGCACACCTTCGGCTGGAACTAATCGATTTGATGTTGTTATTCGATTCGGTTGCTCACCATTAGCTCTGTGAAGCATCCAAGTAGCCGGGCGGTTGGAAAGACCCTAGCGAACAACAAAAAGCTTTATTACAGACAGATCGCTGCGCTGATCGCTCAAGTGCCTTCGCTTGCGCACTCCAGTCGTCCCCAATGATCGATACAAGAGTAACAAGGCGCGTAACAAGAAAAAAAGCAAAAGTGATGTGTACGGGGCGTGGGGATTGTTTTTTTTCCCCTCTTAAGTACAGCTCAACAACTTAAGTACGCAAAACACTGGCATTGAAAGTGAAAATAGATTTACAGCATTACGGCGTGGTAGCTGCATGTACCGCATGGGCGAGAGATGCCGGGGCATACGTGTGAGGGTTTGTTGTTGGGGAGGAAAAACCCGCCGTCACGCTTCCGTGATATTGCACCCAAAGGACTGCAGTATTTAGGTACCTTTTGTTTTTTTGCCCTGAAAACAACTTCAAGTTTGTTTGCGAGATTGGCAACGTTGGCGACGGTGCGGCGAGCGATCGACGAGATCGTGCGTTTATATTGGATAATGTTTAAATTATTGCACAATCCTTTGGTTTAAATTAAAAGGATGATAATTAAATTTTTAATAATTTAATATACCCTTGGTTAAATTGGTTTAAAATTAAAGCGCAAATGAACGCTGATAACGCACTTTTATACCTCTTCATTTTAAGTTGCTGCTATCATTTCGGTTTATAGTTTTCCTGCTTAAATAAAGACTCTCTAATAATGACTAATAAAGAGCTTTTTAACGAGTTTTTTTTCTCTCATAACGAATATATCAATATGCTCGATACATGCCCCTTTTAACGAGTAATTTCTTGCATAAATAATAATGTAAATTGGGTTTTAGATATATTTGTATGCTTTCAAGTTGCGTTAGGTTGTATTGGAGCTGCATAACGAATTTTTCGTTTAACGAGTGAGGTTCTGGAACGATATTCTGCACAACAACCTACTTGTCCAAGGTCCTGCTCTATGTCCCCAAATTGACTTAGCTTTTCATCTCTTTTGATGTACTTTGGTGACAGTAGTCCAAATGGGATTTGAACGACCATCGCGCCTGGTTTTGACGACCAACGCGCTCTTACTAGACGACCGTATGAAGAGTCTGGTTTGTTTAGTGGTACGTTCAATGCCTTTCCATACTTTCCTTTCGTATGCAAGATTTCTTCGACCAGTTGATAACCATTCCCGAAGGAACGAAGGAATGATCTCGGAAATAAGTATGCTAGGATCCGTATGAGAGGGGTTTAGTTTAGTTTAGTTATATTTTTCCGAGTTTAACAGATATTTTTACAAATGATATAAATTCGCTAGCATTAATGGGTACGACGCCTAATCTCTCCACATTGAATTAACTATTTCACCGCAAATTAGCTGTTTATAGTAATGAAAATATTTTGTAGAGCCAAGAAATTTAACATTAAGGGGAAAAATTAAAATGGAAATGAAAACCCCTTAGATCCGTATGAGAGAATATGGATTGGAATTTGGAAAGGATCATTGGGTTGTGAAGTCATTTCAAGAAGGGAATCAAAGTTATATCTTTTAAAAAAGTTATGGTATATCTAACGTACACTTTTTATTCGGAACATAAAACCTCCCATTCTTTCCATTTAGAAAATTGCTAATTTTAACAAACATTTGTGACCAGAAGAAGGCAAGTTCTTAAAAAAAAAAACAATAAAATGACACGAATCTAGAAAGGTTCACACGCTCTAGTTAAGATTTGTTTCCTTCGTGCTAGAAAGCAGAAAAAAGCATCATGATAAACTTTAAAATAACTTAAAGTAGCTATTTTGAATTTTATCTTCCAAGAACGGGGAAAATACACCCGTACAACAAACCTCATCATAATTACTATCGATCCGCCACTATCAATTACCGTTCCCGTGTCCATATCCCGCTCATTAAATTGTCAGCCATTGGCAGGGCACCGGACAGCATCTCCGTGTTGCATAGCTTCCACCGGACCCACCCAACCGCCCACCACCCAATGCACTTATGTGCTTCGAAATACGCTTTGGGAACCGTTGTTTTCGACTGCTCCAACCTGGCCAACCAACCAGCCACGGCCTGCCAGCCAGCTGACCAACGAACGGCTAAATGCAGGCCGGCTGCACTGAGTATGTTGTTTGTTTTATGCTACACTTTTGTGGCACACACTCACACACCCGCTTGTTCATGTCCCCCCTCTTCCGCCCTTGCTGTCCCTTCCGAACCCGTTGGGGAAACAAGTTCACCTACCTACTGACTGCACCACAATGGGAAGGTGGCGGCGGTGGCGGCGGCGGTGCACACGATTGCACACGATCTGTCCGAAAGTGCAGCAAAAGAAAGTAAATCCTTCTCCCCCACACCACATCCCCCCCCCTCCTTTCCCCTGGCGCAACCACCCGCGCTGTGTATGATATGTTTACGGCTGCGCAAACAAGCGCATTACGTTTTGCCGTTGTGGCAGAGATCCGCGTACAGCACTCTCTAGTGCTCGGTGCAGCCATGCCAAAAACGAGTCCCGCAGCCCTTGTACAGCCCATGTGTGTCAGGCAAGCTGCAAAAGCTTTGCATATCGCTAGATGATCGCGCCCGATCTCGATCTCGCACAAACCGATCGCCCGCTAAATTGAAACTAAAAGCACTTTCCACACACAGACCACCGAGGTGAAGGTGGCGATGGGGTGGCTGTAACGTGCACGACCGCGGGCACACTGACAGTGGCCATGCCAGCGCCACAGCTCGGCATAAAAACAATTCAATTCTCTCCGTCCATCCGACCAGAGAATCTATAGTAGCGATGAGAATAATTTACTGTACCTGGTAAAAAATATTACCATTAACGATTATCGATTATCCTGTGGATTAGTCGCTTATCCTGAAATAGTCGGGACCGGACCAATACCGGTTAATCGATTTTTCGATATTTTTCGAACAGATAGGGACTATAAATCACATTTCGCTAGACTTTAAGACACTAATGAACGGTTCTTGTCTTAATTTGATTCGATCATATATTGATGGACATTTGCCTTCCGGAGCTGTCGTTTTTTTTTACTTCCATCTAATAGGCCCCGAGTAAGTAACTAGTTACAAATGAAACAGAACATCTAGCTCGTTTTGAATTTATGTAGCTCCATGTCGACGATCACTTATCGTTAGCCAGTTGCTTGTACCTTGAAACAGGCATCTATTTACTCTGAATTTGTTACTTGTAGCTGGTAGCTTTGAAGAAGTTTCTTAGTTACTCGTAGGTAAAAGTAACTGGTGGTCGGCAAGGACTGCGATTGATCCTACAAGTAACTCCACATCACTACTTCCGACTTCAAATGCAAATGGTGTAAAAGGGTCTAAATTCCTTACTTGACATTAGCGGGTAATCGATATTTTCCTTCCCTTACCCAAACACACACACACGAGCAGAGCGAGCGCGGAAATCGAAAGTCTTTGATTAATAGCAATAATAGTGGAGCAACCAAACCGAAATAAAGCAAATAGATTAATCTCCTCCCTTCCCCAGCCTTTTCCAGCGGCAGGTGCCGGAGGGGACGAGCGAGGAAGCGAAGGAAAACCATCCATCAGGCCACGAAACGGACACAAAAGGGCTCGCGAAAAGAAAATTGAGCCCGGTTCGGTCGCTTTTCCTCTCCCGTTTGTTCGATTTGATTAACCACACATTCCGTGGTCAGATTGCAAAAAAAAAAAAAAAATTACACGGTGTGATGCTGCCCGACCGCGGGCCAGTCAGATGATGGGGAGAGGGTGGCCTAGCACTTTTCGCCTTCCACAACCATTCATTCCCACGCCCGTCGGCCAACTCGGGAAGTCAATTAATGGAGAGAAATTGTTCCCCGCGTACCAAGGCTGACGAGTAGGGCGTACCACTGGGAGGGAGGGAGGGAAAGAGGCGGGCTGGGGGAGGGTTGGAGGTTCTAACAGCGTAAAGAATGAACGGCAAAGAAACGAACGAAGGGCGCCTAGGGTGTTGGCAGTTTAGAGTTAATTTGGCTTGCTATTATTTGGTGCACCAGAGGAGAGCACGCCAAACGTGTTTGCCAAAGTTTAATTGTGCACGGAAACGAGCAAATGATATGTTTTTGAAGATCATTAATGGCGCTAGTAGGATTGCTTGGGGCATGGGGCAAAGCATCAAGATTCGTCGGCAAACAACGTGCTCTAACGAACCGAGTGCTTTGGAACCGTTAAAGCCAAAAAACACAAGAATACAGCAGTGGATATTTTTTTAAGTGTATGGCCAGTATGCAGGATTCTCTCACAAAAAGATTGTGAGCGTTGCAGGTATTAAATTGATTAAAGGCAGCACAGTAATGAATACTTCTTCGCTCAATGTAGATGGTAGATGGCTCTTTTGCTGTTGATAAATGTAGATGGCTCTTTCGCAGTTGACCTGCGACAGATAAATGCCTCTGATAAATGAAGAATTCATGTGTTGTTCTAATGCTAATCATTAAAACACCTCTGATAAATGAAGAATCATTTATGTGTTGCTCTAGTGCTAATCATTAAAACAACATGTGAGTCGGAGTACACCAAACAGAGTTCTCAGTGATACTGGTAATTTAACAGTTGTCTGCGCAATTTTACAGGTAGTTAGTAAAGAATCTTACGTGCCCTAAAACGCTTTAAACCTGCTTTTAGGACGAAAATGCATTTGGATATTAACCACTTTTTCTGCACGTGCTATAAACTTTCAGATTCATACAGTTTTTTTGTGAACTTCAGCTACTTGCACACTACAAACGTTCTGATTATTCGTTACAATTGGCCATTTTGTAGGAATGGATAACTTCTGAGTCATCTTCTGTCAGTAAGTCAGCTTATTTAAAAATAATTGATCATAAGCACTTAAACTTCGTAAGTTTTTACACTGTAAATTAAATTATAAAATCAATAAAGGCTACTCTTTACCTGAAGGACTCTGGAACTCGGTGAACATGTCGATAATATCGTTGAAAATCCTGTTTTATGCTCTTGGAATATCGTGAAAAACTCACAAAAATGTCTCAACCCTTCTTCAACATTATTCCCAGTAATAGTAAAAACAATATTTCAGGTATTACTTCCTCTTTAATGACAAACATGTGCTTATAGCAATTTCTGCCACTGTACAACCAATTCCACAGTGCACAGTACAAAAAAAAACTTGCAGACGTCAATCTCGTTCTTTGAGCTATTGGTCTCGCCTCTTGTAGAACATCCAGCCGGGATTTCATCCCAGCATTTACAAACAGCAAGTATGCAACAGTACAGTTAGAATGGACCATCGTCAACCGAGCCCCGCCATAAAACGCATCCTCCTTGCAGGCTCCAGTAGAGTGACAAACAGTTCCGTGCCAAGTAGCGGTGTCCAAGGAACAGGTTTGCAGCCCGCTGCAAGTGCAATTGAGCGCAATCAGGTTGGAGCGCAGTAGCACACGAAGCGTGTGTAACGGATCGTCCACGGAGCTAGGCCAATGTCAGGGTCGTCTGCAGTGGAGGAGAGCGTCGATCGCGTGTGATCGACACCACCAACAGAACTGCCAAACGGGTATCAAGACATTTTATGCCACACTTTGGAACACATTGTTAAGCTATCGATCGGGTCCTATCAAAGGGCTGAGGAGGTTGTGCAAAGTGCAACGATACGAGATCTCCTTTGCCACAATGACTGGGTTGCAGTCGCTTCTGCCTCGCCGTGATCAACAACTTTTTTGTGGCGCAAACATTCCAGCCACATTGGTCACTAACATTCCTCCTCCTGATGACCCGGCATTCCCGCTGCGTCCCTTCCCCAACCCTACCTATTCGAGTAACATTACTGTCCATTTTTCACCTCCATCTCCCCCACTTCAAGCTCCGGAGAAAGGGTGGCAATGGTGGCGTGCCTGAGTGCCGCACACTACCGTCGACAGCGTCGGGCTTGGAGAGGAGAGGGAGGGGTTCTGGCAGGCAGGCGTTTTCACTTGCGCAGACCCGCACTCCGAGCAGGTTGATCGGGCTCCGTTTCGCGCAGTTACTGTGCGAACGTCGCGAAACGTGGTTGTGTTGTCCGGCGGTTGATGTGGTGATACGGTCCTCTGATAGCTCGTTCCCCGGACGCTCGCAAACAAAAAAAAAAACCGGATGTAGCAGAAGCAGCAGCACCGTCAAGGGTCGTTCAGTTCCAATCCACTCCAATGAATCCAATCATCTAGAGAATGCCGAGTGCATATGGTTCCCTGGTGTTTTATTGGTGAACAGATCAAGTGCAGCGTGTTTATAAGTGTCGCCAAATCTGCATCACCCGTGTGGGTAAACGAGTGTGCTGGGCTGGGAGTAAAGTTGTTAAGAGTTAATTAACAACCGTGTGCAACGTCTAGGCGATAGAAGCGTGTGTGGCGTGGCGAGTGTCGTGTCTGCGCATTAAAAGAAATCGCGCCATTAGGTGAAGGAACGCTCGAAGCTGTGGGTAGCTGTGCCGGAGGATCCGACGGACGGGCAGAGACATTCGGGTGAGGTGAGGGGAAGAAGAGGAGGACCTCTTTTGCAGAGAAAATGGCCATTCAGCTGGAACAGGTGAGTGCAGCTGGAAAAGCTGTGATGCGTATGTTGCTTTCGCGAGCATTGCTGGACGAACGAACGAACGAACGGACGGACGGACGGACGGACTTGGGCTGAGACGTGGTTAGTGATGTGATTGGAATGTTGCACGGACTTGAGAAAAGCTCAAAGATCCAACCGGTGGTTAGCCATTCCGGAATTCGAGGGGCTATTTCGACCTGCGCAGAGCATGCGATTTCTCCGCCAGGAACTTTAATTCTGATTGCAATTTTGGTCTCTACTGTTTGCAACAGTGTACTGGAAAAGATCATTCAAACTTTGCTACACGCGCGCCAGTTGGATTGTGCTCGTCGTTACGGTCGGTCGAGCAAACTAATAAATGGGCTTTCGTGTGCTTTTCCCTCCCGTTTGGCCACAGAACCAGCCAGCTGTGAAACCGTTCCACACGACATTGCTGATGCTGTGTAATTAGGTGTACTGTTTTATGGCGCTTCGCACAATATGGTTTAGTAGCTTTTCTAATGCAACATTATGCTAGTGGCAGCGCTAATCCCCTGTGCTCAAATGCATCTCTTCCACCGCAGAAATCAAATGGTGGTGATGATCGTAGGAATTCTTCATACATTCGCGGAGCCTCTTTGTACATTTTAGTAGTTGAGTACTTTCATATATTTATATCGTAAACAGAGCAAATTAATTTTGCTTGCACTGTAAAGTAAGCTCACTTACTTACACTCACTTTCAAACACTATGATGCATATATTGGATGGGGGATTTTGTGCATTTTTGAACAACATAAAAAAATGAAATATAGAAATTAATTACATAATTTGCATTTTATACAAGCTGAAGAAAAGTTGAGAAAAATCATTGAAGAAGCGCCCGGATAGACGTTTTAGCAACATGTTTTTAGTATACTATAATGTGCTCTGAACATGGGAGTGAAGTGAGCTAGAATTTGTTCGAGGACAGGCCTATCTATAAAACAGAAAGGCTCAAATTGGAGAAAGAATGTTGTAGCCCATCTACTTGGCTCTGCTCTAACAACGGTATTCTTCTAAACCGATATTTAACAGATAAAGTAACATGAAACGTTAAAGTAAAGATTATCAGTTTGAAATATTTAAGATTGAAGAAATAACGATAATATGAATATTAGAATTAATACAGATAATTGCGTTACATTTACACTCAGTTATTTTTCGAAAAAGGTTTAAAATAAAATTAAGAAACGATGTCATGACTAAAATGCTCTCATAATAATTAAAATTATTTCACAATAACTACAATTATTGTAGCTATTAACGTCTAAGGCATAGCTATTCCCAAAAACCAACTGTAAATTGTTCAACACATATAAAATATCAGCAAATAACGCAAACAGGTATTGTATTTTAATTATTGCCATTAAAAAAAATAATATTAAGCGATCATTATGTTGAGTCTCCTATCAATCTGTTTAAAGGTCAGCATGACCACGAAATTCTTAGGAACAGGATCATATATCCTATTTGGTTGTGATTTGTCACGGTTTTCTTCCATTTTCTTCGGTACGGGACGGAACCAGTTCCATTACGGAAAGGAACGGAACGAGCTCAGTAAGTTTGGCAAAGTTACTTGAACAGGGAAAAGCAGAACCAATCATTGTCAGCGTTTTTATACTTATTTTGTTCATATTAACATCTTCTTCTTCTTCTTCTTGGGTGGCACAACAACCCAGTAGGGGGTCAAGGCCTAACCAGAACACTTTTGTGCTTTGGCTCTTTCTGTGACTGAATGTTACTCAACCATATCAAGATTGTTAATCCTGCGTATGGGAGGTTTTGATTAAGTGTACCTATAGCAGGATAGTCAATCCTGGGGGTTCGAACCGACGACGGCCCTTTCGACAGGCCAACGCCGTTTCCACTAGACCACCGAGCCGATCTAGCTTCATTTGCACATAATCTTCACAGTACACAGTAAGGAAACTACGATTAATTTATAGCCAGACACCTTATAATGAATATTGTTTTCCGTTAATATCATTCAAATAACCGTTCTTTGTTTTTTTATTGAATTTCACCATCAATATTTTTACCATCAGCATTTTTAAGTAAAATTTAAGAAATAAAAAAAGTGTCTCGTATCCCAAAATCGTTAATATTACGAGAAGAAGTGTATAGTTGCCTGTTACGATATTCTGACGAGGCGAACAGGTTAACATGCATGATTGTAATCGACTTGCAACATCCAGAAGAAAACCCCCTACTTTGTCATTTTATTTCAACCTGGGTTAGCTCGATGTAACGGAAGGAGATCCTTGTAGGTTTGAAACGAAACCCCACTCACTTGTTGTGAAGCACTTTTATCGATGTTGTAGATAATTGCAGCACACCAACCGCATATCTGACCCTTCCAACGATCTGATTAAAACTAACAATTATTTTGCCACACGAAATAATCCCTTTTTTATAACAACGAGCGTGTGCCATTATCACAACCATAATTTCTAAATGCTTCTAGCTATAAGCGCCCGGCGCGTAAAAGAAAATGGAAAGCTTTAATCCGGTTCAACCGATCACTTCCAGGTTCTGTTCCTACTCCTATCGCTGGTCGCGACCGCAACCGTTGGCGATCATGCGCCCCCGTTTAAGCCGCTGCTTCCGTCGTCCTACACCAAGTCTCCGCTGATGTACCCTAGCTTCGTGCCCAAGCGTAGTCATGCACTCAAACCGTACATGACGCAATTCCGTGCCGGCACGCGCCTTGCGCCAGTAGCGATACGGCCAGCTCCATCGATGATTATGAGGTACGCACAAGTATGCAGCACACACACACACGCACAAGCTTTCTCACTCTCTCCAGGCTCACAAGGTTGACTGACTCCAACTTTCTCACCGTCCCATGTGTTACAGTTTGAAAAGACCCATCAAATCCATTCTAAGCCACCCTTCGCTTATGAAGCAACCGCTACTGAAACGGCCACCGCCCCCATCCTCGCTAGCGTTTGCCGCGGCCAGCCTCAAGCACCACAAGTTCCACAGTTCCCCGCCCGGACCGAGCACGGGCGAGATTGTGTTCGAGAAGCTGAAACCGGTACGGTTGGTTAGGTGAACCTTTGGTGCTGTCCGGAAGACGCTTTTGCGTTAATGGTTGAGTGTGGTTTCGTTTTTTTTTGTTTGTTCTGCAGATCACCGCCACGAAGCTTACCTCGCACAAGGAGGGAGCGATCCATACGATTCCCGCACCGAACCTCGGGCTGGCGAAAGCACCGAACGCACCGAACCAGATACGTGTGACGTCGTACGAGGATAGCAACAAGCTGGAGATTGAGGTGAAGACCACCAAGCCCACCTTTACGCCCAAACCGGCCTTCTTGAACCTCAGCCCAACGGTAGGTACTGCTCCAGGGGAAAGAAAATCCCTGCAGAGCATATCAGCTGGACGCTCCTTTGTTTAAACCCATCCCATCCGCTTGCTAGCCCGCCCCGGCTGTAGGACCACACTACGGTCATCACGCCATCGGTGGAGGCAACCCGCACCAGTACCAGGTGACCGAGGAGCATTCGAACGACGTGACGATCGGCGATCTGTACTCGGGCAAGAAGACGTACTTTGCGCCGGATCCAGACCCATCGCTGCCAAGCAAATCGCTCGTACCGACGTCGGACCCGCTCAGCATACCGAGCAACAACAAGTTCGCGCCGGCGAACCTGCTCGTACAGTCACCGGTCGCGGCACACTATCCGCTCCAGCAGCCGCAAACCAGCGCGTCCGCCGTGATCCAGTACGTGAACGCGGTACCCCAGGCCAGCTATGCCATCCCGCTCGCCACTCAGCCCCAGCTGCAGCAGCACATCCTGCAGCAAACGGCCATGCTGCAGGAGATGCCCGTTTCGGTAGGTTTAGCTCGATGCTCGCTCAACTAGAGATGTGAGAGAGAGGAGAATGATAGCTCTTTTGAGGAAATTGAATCAGAGTGAGTGGGGATGAGTGCAGAGGTTTGAATCTTTAAATCGCTCTTTAAGGATTCATAAAAACAATCAACCACATGCCAATTAGCAACTTACTCTTTTAGGATTAAATTCACTCACTCATCTTACCGACTAGCGACTCACTCTTTACCAACACACCATAATGCGATTCGGATCCCAAAAGATTGGTTTGTGATCCACCAAAGTGAGAAATTGATTTGAATCCTAAATGAATCGATACTCGGCGTGTGGTTTGTTTGTTTTGTGAATCTTTAAAGAGTGATTTAAAAATTCAAGACCTCTCTGATGCAAATTACGGAAAAGAGTGATCATTTAATCTCTACTCTCAACCCGATTAAAAGCCCAGCCCAGCGAATGATCAGCTACCACTGCTCTATCCGCAGCACCGCAACAACGTCCGTCCCACATAATTGCAACCCCGTTTGCCAGCCACACCACCACGCTACTAATCATTCATGTGCCACAGTCTAATATACAGCTTGCCCGTCTCTTTTCCTCCCTGCCTGCTTCCAGCTTTACAATCCCACCTATCTTGTGACCCAATCCAACAACCTTTACAACACCCACCAACAGCAGGCGTCCGTCAATCTCTTCAAGCCGGACACGCACTTCCTCGGTACGATGCAGCACGCTCCGCAGCCGGTTCACGTGCAAACGCAAACGCAGGCACCGCCCGTCCCGACGACCGTGCTGTTCAACTCGTACGGCACATATCACAAGCATGCCGAGCCCGCTGCCAGCACGGGCCAGATCCTGTCCGCGACGCAGGACCAGCTGCACGAGCTACAATCCGTGGTGAACCAGATCCAGCTGAACGACGTCCACGGTCAGCATCACGCCGGCTCGGGCGATACCATGCCGACGTACGCTCAGCTGGTAGGGCATGAGCAGCCGGCCATCCACCAGCAGCAGCTGCCCCAGCTCAACCAGCTCGAGCAGCAGCTGCAGCAGCAGCTGATCCAGCAGGCCCAGCACGAGAAGGGCAATGGGCAGCGCCAGATGACCGATGCCGAGATCGCCAACCTGCTCAACTACGGCATGATCAATCTGCACCACAATCTGTCGCCGAGCGACTACTACCACTATCAGGTGGATCAGCCGACGGCGGTTCAGCAGCCCGCCGCGGCCCATCACTCCTTCTACGAGCTGTCCGAGCGGCAGAAGGAAAACGATCGCATTCTGGCACAGGCCCAGCAGGAGCTTTACAGCCACCAGCAGCAGCAGCAACAGCAGCAATATCAGCAGCAGCAGCAGCAATTGCAGCACGATCAGCAGCAACACGCGCAGCAGTATCCGCAGGGTAGCAGCGGCAACAATGCCGACTATCTGCAGGCGTACCAGGAGCATCAGCTGGCCGTTTCGAACATTCTCGGCCTGCAGAACAAACAGAATGCCGCGGCGGGCAGTGCTCAGCATTATCATCACGCAGCGGTGGGCAGCACGATCGAGCCGCAGGTGACGCAAAGCCCGCTAAGGATATACGTACCAGATGGAGAGGAGCGCGAATACTCTAATAATGTAAGTATAGCGGTATAATTACTATAAGTTTCAAAACTTGACTAAAAACAACAGCTAAAAAAGACGTGCTTTTCTGGGATGTGGGAAAAAAGTACCAACCTTAGGGGTAGGAGGCTCAACTAGATAAAATAACAGAATTAACTATCCACTAATATTAATAACTATCCCGTGACAACGCCACTACAATGATTATTTTCTTGACAGGGCTCTCTCATATTAAGAAAGTGGTGTATTCATTTTTGCTATTTAATTAGTTTCCAAAAAGAAAAACCGAAGAAGACAAACTTGCCATAAGTTCCGCTAGTTCTCTTTCCGCCAAACCAAAACTTTGCACTTATGTGCACGTTATTCATTTTGCTCCTCTCACACTCAGATAAACGCACAGAAACGGATGGACGAGATAGACTTTGAGTATGCCGATGTGGAGCAGCTGGATCAGAGTACGGCCACGAATGCTCATGCCCGGAGTGACGAAACAAGTACGCCTTCATCGTACGACGACAGCACTACCATCGCTAACCCTAACGCTTACTACGACGATGACAACGAGGACGGGACCGAGTACTACGATCAGAATCTGAGTAATCATCGACTTGAATGAACGGATGAGGTGCCCATAGATTAAAGCGAGAGGAGAACCTGATCGTGTATATGCGCAAAGGTAACGGTAGCCGGCGCACATGTTTCACGAACCGTGAGTTGCGCGCACTGTACAGCTGGCTGGTTGTTGATGTTCCAGTTCCAGGGAAGGAAGAATTATGAGCTAGAATTTAGTGTGTATCGTACAATAATCGTACATCTCTTTTAGTGTGTAACACAAAACATAAGCAATACATTATTTATTTCGCCTAGAACTTCTAAACAAAACAATTAATAACCATGAGACAGATTTGTCTAGTGGATAGAATGTTTCTTTTTACGACCGAGACAAGATGGTGAGTATTTTTCGTCCTTTTTGTTATTCATCGAAAAACTGAAGGCAATAATATTGGAACAAAATAAAGTGTAATCATATGCATAAAAAATATATTGTCCAAATTAAATATGGCAAAAGGAAAACGAAACGAAACTTCTGTCAGGTTAATAATACGAACAACCCGGTCGTGAACTAAACACAAACAAAAAACTACCCTCACCGCAATGAGTAATACGTAATATTAAGAAAGATCCACTTCCAGCATCTGCAGTACCCGCTCGAACCCAAACACAGACGAATAGAACACATACGGTTTGGTGCGGTTGACGCCAAAGTCCGGCTCGAGCGATGGAACGGTGCGCATTAGCTGTGGGTTCGGTGCAACCAGACAGCCTACCGGACGCTGTACGTTTTTGCGCATCTTTTCCTTGCGCTGTACCAGCTTCTTCGTCTCGCGCAGCATGTAGATGGCATCCCTCGATATCATGTAGCGCCGTATAGCCTGCAAAAGCGTACAAGGACGTGATGAAATACAGAATCTGGGGAAAACCTTGTCCATAAGGGCTAAAAATGGTCTTACATTCTTCTTCTTGTTGTCGTGCGCCAACACCCACAGCAGTGTGCACAGGGTGCTAAATATTCCGCAGTCCTTATCACACCAACGCAGCAGCATTTGAGACACCGTGACTAGCCCATCCTCCTGCGAAAAGCAGATGAATTCAAACAGGATTAAATCAACGCTATATGTGTGCAAACTCACACGGGCGTTAAACCGTACCTGAAAAGCTTGCTCCTTGGTCCCCTTGAAACGCGCCAAATTCAATATAATACGAGCACAGATTTCGATCAAAATCTTGTCCACCTCCGACCGGATCGCCTGTGCCATCGTGTTGTAGCAAAACACCGACAAAAACACGGCATCGTCGACGAGCAGATGCGGCACCAGACGGGACATGCGCTCCAGTCGCTGCAGGATACCAATCGCTTCCGACGAGTTGAAGCGCGTCTTTAGGAACCGCATACAGAGCCGGGTCGCATTGCTTACCCGGTTGGTGGGATCGCGCCGTGCTTCTAACCGGCTCGCCACCATTTGACGGGCCATTTTGCGCATCATTGCCGTCTGGAAGCGTTTGCGGTGGAGGGTACCACGCCACCAGGCCTGTATGCGAAGGGCTGCCTTTTCCTGTCGCTTTCGCTCGAGATACTCGGGCGTGAGCAGTGCACGGAAGGCACGCCGAGCAAGCAGACCGCGCCCATACGTCTGCAAACCGCGAACCGTGTGGCAGATTTGCACAAACCTTTGTCGGCTGCAGCGTGTTTCCAGCTTGGTGCGGTAACGTCTTTGAACGACGATTACGGCACTACGATAGAGGCGATAGTTTGACTCATCGATCAAACGCTTTCGGTATGCGCGGTAGTGTACTTGTATGGTTCCAACCGCCCGCAGTGTCCGTTGATAGTGCTCGCGCTCCCGGCGCATCGCAATCGTAGCCTTCCAGCGGATTTGAATTGTTTGAACCGAACGATAAATTCGGCAGTACTGCTCCTTTGCATGCAGCATCGCACAGCGCGCACGATAACGTCTCTGCAGAACTATTGCAGCACGCTTTAGAGCAGTGAAACGCTGTTGCTCCACCTCCATTGCACGTTGACCACGGAACCAGCGCTGCAGTGTGACCGCCGCTTTCCTTTTCCGCTCGTAATCCGCAACTACGTGTCGCATTAACAGCTTTCCACGGTAACGGCGCTGAATCGTTATGATCGATTCGCGCAGCCGCAGGAATGCTTCACGATCGTGTTTCATGTTTCTGTAGCCACGGTAAAACTCCTGCACAACATTCGAGGCGCTCTTCAGGTTCAGGAATCGACCACGACACTTTTCCATCGCTCGCTGTGCACGGTACTTGCGCTGCAATAGCACGATGGCCGAACGCATGTGTCGATACTGTTGCACTGCCTCCAGCATGGCGCGCCGTGCGCGATATCGCCGCTGCATTACGATGGCGGCGGTTTTCAACCGCAAATAGTCCGCTCGTTGCTGTCGCATCTGTAAGGTAGCGGTCCAACGGTGGGAAAGTATAACGGTACTTCGTTTCAGGGCCGCATACTGTGTGCGCTGCATCCGGCAGGCACGGTTTGCCCGGAAACGACGCTGTAGTACGAGTGTCGTTTGGCAAAGGTGCAGGAATGCATTTCGCTCCTGCTTCATCTGCAGCAATGCACGGAATCGTCTCTGTATGGTGATGGCCGCCATTCGACGCTGTTTCATCTCCCGACGAACCTTACGGCCTTGTACTAGAGCACGATAACGACGCTGCAGAACGGTGGCGGAATCACGATACAGCAAGTAGTTCTGTCTGAATTTCCGTTGCAATACAACACCTCGCCATGACCGTTGCAGAGTGGTTACAGCATTCCGCTGCACGTGATATTGGTTTCTCACATGGCGCATTTCCAGTGTTGCGCGCCATTTGCGCTGTATGTGAAGAATAGCTTTGCGTATGGATTGGTATCGCTGCCTTTCTACGCGACCCGCTAGGATGGCACGGAACCGCCACTGCACGGTGATGGCACATCGACGAAGTATGACAAAACGGTCCCTTTCCTGTCGCATTGCCAACGTTGCCCGATAGTGGCGCTGTATGGTAACGATCGCCTTCCATGCCTCGGTGTATGAGGCGCGAGCCGCGCGCATACTCAATTGTGCTCGGAATCGTCTCTGAATGCAAAGAGTGGCGACTCGCAGGGTGCTATATTGTCGGCGTTGTTCCATCATCGCTTTGGTGGCTCGGTATCGTTGCTGCAGTGTTGCGGTTGCTTTGCGGAGCGCTTCATATCGCTGCATTTCTAGCTGCATCTCCTTCCGTGCACGGAAACGACGCTGCACGTTGATCGTTGCTCGGCGGAGAGTGCTATAAGTCGCTCTTTCCTTTCGCATCAATATAATTGCACGCCAACGACGCTGCACTTGGAGGATTAAGCTACGAGCGTGTGTATACGCCTTCATGTCCTGTCGCATCTGCATCAAGCCACGGTACTGCTGCTGCACCCGAATTGCACTAGAACGCATCTGCAAAAAGCGACACCGCAGTCGTCGCGCCTCCAGACATTCGCGCCAACGCCGCTGAACGCAAATCGCTGCCGAACGGGTGGCCAAATACTCCTTGCGAACGGTGCGCATCCGCTGATAGGCTTGAATCTTTGCCGCCGATCGATACTGGAGGCGTTTCCTTCGAATAAAGACTACCATAGCATTGACGATTGCTTGCAGTTTGCGATGGATCATGTACGATTTGAGGGTTCGCTGGATGACGATCGCCTGTAGATGGCGGTGCTTTGCCTCGGTCCGGATCGCACCGATCACGGTTGCTGCTGCAACGAGCTTCCTGCCTAGTGCGTACCTTCGGTACGACGTTTGCAGCACGATCGCCGACTTCTTGCATAGCAGGTAACGCTCGCGTGTCTGGCGCATTTCGCGTACCGATCGCCACCAGTGCTGTATGCGTACAATCGCACCGAACCGTCGGGCGGCCTGCTTCTGTGCCAGATAGCGCCTCGTGAACTTCTGTACCGTCACGATCGCGCGCAACTTCTGCCGCCGATAGGCTTCGTACCAAACGCGTACACAGTACCCGCGCACGGCGGCTTGGATCGTTCTGGCGGCCAGCTCTCGGCGCACACGTCGCTTTTCCTCTACCCGCCGTGCAATAGAAACCTTCAGCCAGTTCATGCGCCACCAGCGCTGCAGTACGGTGGCGGCCGCATTAAACTTTGGCGCACGGAATTTGTACACGATCTGCCACAGTAGCGACATCGTCTGTTCCCGGTGACCATCACAGATATCCTTGGCCGTGATGTTGCCGGCAATCTCGTATTCCGCCTGTTCCAGCGCTCCCAGTGCTAGATTTATGTTATGTATCTTTTGCAGGCGCGATATCGGTGGCACTCGCAAGCTCGCCGACAGGTCGTCCCGCAGCAGTATAATCTCCATGACGCGCGTCAACCGTACACCGTCCCGCAGATCGACGGCCAAATTCTCGAACGCGTAGTTGTACTCGTCCAGGAAGGACTGTTTGTGTGACAGCACGTAGCCCACACGTTTCAAATGTTTCGTTATGTCCCCTATTCCGGCTACCAGCATCGAGGCAAAGCGTGCCAAAATTTCCTTCGTCTCCTTGTGCGGTGCATTGCGCACGAACAGGCACGGATTGTGCTTAATCAGCTTGCGCCGCTTGGCCGTATCGAGAAACAGCAATAGAAACAGAACCATTCGCAGACTAAACTTCTTCATGTGTTCCGCGTACGCGCCCGACAGACTGTAGGCTTTAGAGTTGCGCGCCTCTAGATATCGATCCCGAAAAAGCCGATGAATGATGAACGTGCTCAGTCCGACAACGTCCCGATTCGATTGCAGCTCTATCTGCTCGCCAAACACCACTTCCAGACCGAGCCGCAGCCACAGTGGGTTGAAGCACAGCAGCAGCTCGAGGATGGAGCGTTGCAGTACCAGATCGAGATGCAAACTCCGATCGGTACGCACCGATAGCAGCTGCTTTTCAATCTGTGCCGCCACTTTGCGAAGCGGCACCGCTATCTCCTCGCTCATGTACAAAGCAATGCCGGCACTGCGCAAGCTGTTCAACCGGGTTTTGTAGTACTTTGACGAGATCAGCTCTTTGGTTGGCGCTAGCGTAAGTTCTTTCGATTTCACCTCATCGAACAGCTTGCCTACGTCGAGCGGTTTGTTCGGTTCCGTGTCCAAATCCGCCGGTATGGTGACCAGTGCGTTGAGCCACTTTTTCATCTGCCTCTCATACTGCTGAAACGCCCGCTCATCTAGGTACATCGTGACGGTTAGGAAGGGATTGCAGGTCGTTGTCGCTGCAAACGGGTCGGGATTGATGAGCGTTTTAAGGTGACGGTCCGAATCGTACAGAAACACACGTTTCTCCTCGCTTTTGGGTGGTACGGTGCACGGGATGGCTGGCCGTTTGAGGCTGAGACTACGCGATGAGGTCTGTAACGGATTTAAAACATGTTTAGATGAAATTTACTTGCGAAAAAGAATGTCAAGTTTAGCAGTTTGTTTGCTTACCAGTGGTACACTTCGAGTCGGTTGCGTTGACTTGTATCCAATCGGTTTTCGGAACGTGTGACCAGCGCCGGACACTTCTGTCTTGTTAATTTTTTCCGACGATTTAGCCGGGATCGCACCGGTACTGGAACTAAGCCGGCATCGACGTTTCGGTGGCGAAATGGTTTGCTCAAGCTTTGTGGTCTTTTCCTCCCTTCCATCGCCAACCGATTCAATCGATCGTTTGCATCCGACGGGCACGATCATCTCATCACTGAACCGACCTACCTCGTGCAGATTAAACCGACTAGATTGCGCCCGTATTTCGTGCTCGTGAAACGTCTTTTCTCCTTCGTCTTCCCCCAGGTGACTCTTATTGCTGCTGCCACTATTGTTCAACAGATTCGGCAGTGACGATCGCGACACACCATCACTGATTGTGATGGTTACATTCTTGGCAATGTTTTCTACCGATGCAGAGCGGGTACCACCTTCATCGGCCGTCACGATGAAAGTCTTCTGGGTGTGAAAGGAAGCCAGCAACTCGGACACATCCGAAACGGAGCCATTGCGACGGTCGTTCGAACGTTCGAACGTTATTCCTAGCTGCGGTACGTGCTGTTCCTCGGCTATGCTCGTTAATTGCGGATTGGAATCGTATGCAACCGGGTGCATTTTGACGATCAAAGTGGGCTCATGATCTTCGACTGGCAAGACAACGAGTGCGTCTGATTTTGCTACAGTTTGTTGCTGGTGTCTCATCCGCTCTTCCTCATTCTTATTTCGTTCCTGTCCATCCAGTTCGCCGCCTTCGTGTTCTAGTGAAAATGTTAAATGGCGCTGTAGATTATCCTCTGCCGGCTCCTGAGTGGGACTACTCTCTACCGCTGTAGGGCTAGCGATGAAAGGTTTCAGAAACGTCTTGTCTATTGGAAGAGGCTTAGTAACGGTAGAAAAACAACTCGGATCAAACCGAGTGTTGCGATCCTGGGGAGTCAAAACTGTCCTCTGTTGTGTAGCGGTTGTATCCTGTATCCCATCCACACTCTTCCCCATCTCCGTGGTGGTAGCTTTTGGCGATATTTCCAAGTTCTTGCGCACGGAAAGATCGGTCCATCCTCGACGTCCTTTACTTTTTATGTAGCAATCCGGTGTGGCCTGGCTATCCATACGCGTCAAATAGCTATCGTTCATCGACAGTGGCGAGATAAGCTTTTTCGCCTCTAGCCTCAAACCGACAGCAATGTGCGGACTGGTCGGGTTTATATTCTCCTTATCAGTCCTGCTGTTACCCGTCGGATTGGTGGTAGTGTTTGTACCGTAACCGTCCAGCAGGTCAAAACTACTGTTTGCATCCCCCGGCCCGTACATCACCGACGTTACTTTCGAGGTGATTGTTCCCATCCTTGAGTTAACCGTAATCGTCGGTACCGACCAACCTGGCTTGCCCGGAGAACCTTTCGTCTTTTTCGGCAGCACGTTCCGCTTCAGCTTTACCTTCGGTGGAGAAGGTGATTTCAGCTTCAACTTTTTCGGTACGGCAAACGAGCGGGAGGTAGGCTTGCGGATGGCCGCTTTCGGTTCGACCGTTTTCAATATAAATTGCACGTCCTTCCGGTTGCCGATACTATCGGTCAGCACGATCACGTCCTTGCCCACGAGCAGCTGCTGTGGATTCCACACCACTTCCAGTGTCTTCTCAGCGCCGGCCTCCACATCGGCTGCTGTCCACTCGAAGCTAAGCCCGCACCCGGGATCGGGAACTCTGGTAAGGGTTACCTGTACGGTGGACGCGAATAGGCAAACATGTGTCAGATACAGAAAACATATGAAATAAAGCTATGGCGCGCGCCCGTTTTGCATTACCTGTACAGGCGTCCGGTTTGTGTTCCGCACGATAAGCAAACGGCGAGCACTCTTGCCCAAGGGTACACCGTCAAACACCACGGTAGCCTTCGGGGTGAATGGCCCAAGCAGAACCACCGTCGGTTCGCGGGATTCGTTTGTCCTAGGTTTTGCTACGGCTCGGGGTGGCGTACAGGTTACCTGCAAGAACACGGGGACACATGTAAATGCTTAAATGCACATACAGAAGCAGATGCACTCCGCTGAACAAATTACCTCAAACGCACTCATCCTTCCTTCATGGCTTTTTGCAAAGCCAAGTAAACACGAAGGGAGGATAACAATACTTCACACAGCACTAGATGATAACGGTACCAAACGGACACTTCGATTAATGTTAAACGGGTAAACTCAGAATTGTATTTTAACTGCACTGAAATAAGCACAACCAGCGTCCGTCCGGCGGTTACTTGCTTGAAAAAACGTTGGCGACGCTCGAGCGAACAGTGCCGAACGTTGCCGACGGTTGCTGGCTCGTTCGAAATTGACAGCTGTCAAATCTGGTTGTTCGAATAAGGTTCGAAACGTAGCAACAGTCGTGCATTTATTCTTTGTTGAAACTCTGTACAATATGTATTATTTATAGTTACTAATAGTATGGATATTGTATTTATAACTATGCGCAACAACATTCAATTATAACTCACCGAAAATCATGCATTCGAAAAACCATACGCCACAGTGCAGCTCGCTGCATAACCGTCATATGTACTGTGGTATTTTACATTTCAAATCAACCGTTTCCAGTCATACAGTGATATCGTCTTGGAACAATAAAAAATCCCATTCTATTTAATTAACGATGTGAAAATGACTGATTTATTGTTCGTTTCCATTTAAAAACATACGAAGTTTTCTATTTGCTTCGTCCTAGCCATTTCTCGTTACTAGCTACCGTCGAGTTTGATATAAGTCTAAACATATCTACATACACTAACTGAAGATCGTGCATCCGCGCTACCGGACACGATCCTGGGAAGATTTGGAGTGATCAAAGCGGGCAAAGGTGTCCCTTTTCCCGAACGAGGTTGATATGGAGGGAGAGTGAACTGTTAGAGAACAATACGTGTTATCGTGCTTCTAAATTTTTACTAGATCCAATAAACAGTTCAGTTGTAGCGCTACAAAAACGGCCGCTACTGCTATCTGTTTGTTAGCACGTCTAGGTGAGGAACGGGACACAGAACAGGATATGGACAAAGTAACCATAAATAAAAAAAACTTTGGAAAAAGACATTGGAAAACGGAGTCTTCGGTATATTTAGTTGTAATTTGCCTAACACACTAACTGCTAAGAACTTTCTCCAATAAGACTTACCGCCTTATTTTGTAATGTAAATATAACTATTTATATAGTTGTATATATATCTATGTTCCGTCCGCATATGGCTTCATTGATGGCTGTTAAAATTACTTGCTACAAGTTTTGGTTCACTGTAGATTACACTACGTAGCCCAACGATCGTGTCCTGACGCATGATCCCTTCCTTACAACACCTCCGCCGATACCAGCGTCCTTTTTGTCTATCTACATGAAGGAGCTGCTCTACCATTTTACTCCCTACGGATAGCTCTTTCAATCTCCGCTCTCCTCCCGTCGTCCATCGTGACGAGTATGCTGGTGTCCAGCGAAAGATGAATTGTTTTCGGGGTAGATTGCAAGAATGGAACCTACTTTACACTACCTTCCGGTTGCTTGCGGCAGCTTCCGCAACAACCTGCTCACCAACGTGGACGGCTAGGGTGCCTTACAGAGGAAGACCGGGAGAAAGGGAGGGGAGGAAGGGAGGGTTTTAACGCAGTTCGGATGGGTAGAGTATATTGTCCATTGTAGTTGGCAGCTCGCGCAGCGGGTGAGGGTGTGACCGATGGCCGGATGCTGTACCGGGTGCAACAGCGCCACCGTTTCTTTTTACGTGGCAAAGTATTTGATTATGTTTCAGTCGATCGCCTGAGATGAGCGTATTTCGTTGCGCACCGCGTTGTGCACCTTACTGCCGGTCGGCCGGTTTGGGTAGACCTCATAATCGATATCGTCGTCCTCCTCCTCCACCTCGTCCATATCTTCGCCCTGTTTGATGAACACCTTTTTTAGTGAACCGGGAAACGGGATGATATCGGAACTATCAGAACCTTCTTCGTCCGTGGTCAGCACGTCGTCGTTCGACTTGATGGCGACGTACGCAGCGGAAAAGCCCTTGAATCCAACCGTGTCGTCCGAGCGGAACCGCACCATGAGCGCCTCGTGCATCGAGATGATTTCCGGCGGGTTCTGGTAAGGGGGTAGCAAAAGAGAAAGAAAGAGAGAAAAAGAGAGAGAGAGAGAGAGAGAAAACGGGAAGCGAGCACACGGTGGCACGAGAAGGAAAGGAAGAGATCGAGGTAGCCGGGAATGGAAAACAAAAAAAAAACGGCACACACACAAGGAAACAAGAAAGAAAGAAAAAGGAAAATATAGCGATAAAGCGGTACAGATCATCGGTGCAAAGGGCAAGCAGACGCGACCAAAGGAAAGAAAACGGTTACATACCGCATTGCCACAGTACTTTCCGTGCAGCGGGCCACTCTCATCGTCCAGACCGCCGTACACCTCGACGTAATCGTACGAGCACATCTTTTCTTCCTCCAGCTCGAAGCTCAGGAACTTGAGCTGCACGTTTTGGCCCGAATCGGCCACGATCGTCCACTCGCAGTCCGCCCCGTTGTCGTACATGCCCGAGCCGAACTTGATGTGCGAGTAGAAGTGGTTCTTTACCTCGGTCGCCTTCAGGCGGCCCCCGCAAGCGGTCGAGTGGCTCGCGAAGAAGCCCTTCCGCTGGACGCTCGTGTCCGTGTTGAACACCATGTACATCTGGTTGGAGGAGGACGAGATGGGATGCGGGATTTTGGCGCCACAGAACCGGCCGAGCGTGTGACTGTCCGGCGAGTTGCCGTCGTAGATGACGATATGATCGTACGCACATTCCTATCGCGGCGGAGAAACGGTGTGTTTAGATCGTGTTTCGTTACATTCGCCAGCTTCTCTCTTTCAAAAACTCACCTGATGCGGCTCAATATCAAACACGTTAAACACCAACCGTATCCGGTGGCCGGGCGTCGTGGTAAAGTGCCAGATGCAATCCTTCTTCGGCGGATAGTAGTCCGGATAGTTGGGGCTGAGGATCTGGCCGTGCGGTGTGAAGATTTCGTGCTTGCAGCCGCTTTCCTTGCAGTCGTGCCCGTTGTCGTGCAGCGTGTAGCCGTTCCGGCAGGAGCACACGTACGAGCCGACCGTGTTTTTGCACTCCTGCTGGCATCCACCGTTGTTGACCGCACACTCGTCGATGTCGGTAAAGTAGACGGCCGCGAAGCCCGTCTTCTGGATCGTCTTGTCGGACTTGAACACCACCCGCAGGATGTTCCACTCGGAGGTGATCGGGGCGGGCACGTTGTAGCCACAGTACGAACCGTGCTTGTGCAGCGTCCCGTCCGGACTTTTCGACAGCACCGCCACGTAGTCGTACTCGCACTCGGACGCCTGGTAGAACGTGTTGCCCTCCAGGTCAAAGTGGGTAAAGTTGAGCGTGATTTTGTGCTGCGGCAGCGCCACTATCTCCCACACGCACTCCTTCATGATCGGGTACTCCTTCGGGAAGGACGGCGACAGGATGGTCCCGTTCGGGCTGTCCAGCTGACCGCCGCACGCATCTGCCGGGTAAAGAAATTGGAATGTTAGTGCAACATCTAATCGGATCCACACCGCTCAGCAACAGTGGAGGCTACGTAAGAATGAAGCAGGTTACGTTTATGTAGGTAAACAAATCAATATTTGACTGGACATTGTTAACGCAATTCCAGCAAACATGTTTACACACGGATACATTTGGTGAACTTGCGCCTCCAAAGGTCTGGCAGTTGACAAGGTGCAATAGTAGGGCGATTCATTATGCAGATGGCGCTAGTGTTAAACGTATTTTTATTTTAAATGTGTGGATAGCTTTTGAAGCTCATTTAGTTCGAAGAGTCACACCGGTTTGTTGGCGCTTATAGTAAATTTCTTCAATCTACATAATGCTTCCGCGTAGTTTTGCCAAGAACCGCACACCAAGGTCTGCACCAACACTTACTTTCGCACGATTTCTTATCGCTGTGCAGCTCGTAACCGATGTAGCAGGCACACTCGTAGCCTCCGAGCGTGTTGATGCACTCGTGATCACACCCATGGTCCATGTGTTCGCACTCGTCCACCTCCTTCATGAAGGTGGCCGAAAATCCCGCCTTCTGCACCGACCCGTCCGAGACGAACTTTACGAACAGCTTGTTCGAGGTGGACCTGAGAAGATAATTCGGAACCAGAAGCCGAATAGCCGAAAGATTAGTGTGAAGCTAACGGGAAGGGTAGGGAAGGGAGAAGAGGGTGGGGTCCCTTACTTCATGTCGGGCGGTGTTTTGTAGCCACAGAACACGCCGATCAGCCGCGAGTCGGCCGTCCCGCCGTCCCGTACCTCCACGTAGTCGTACATGCAGTTGTCGTGGTTTTCCACCTCAAACGATTGGAACTTGAGCGCCACCTGGTAGTCCTTCGGGACGGTAATCCGCCAGATGCACTCCTTGTTCGGTAGGTAGTCGATCGGATAGTTGGGCGATTCGAGCCGGCCGCCCGTTTCCAGATTCATATCGCCGCCACATATTGCTAATTGTGAGGGTTGGGGGTCGTTCGAAAAAAAAAGGAAAAAAAAATTGTGAAGATAACCATTTCGGTTAAAATTTTGAATCATGATATCCTTTATCTCACCGATTTTCTGTGAAATCGAAAAAAATATTATCTCAACAATGAGACTTCGCAAGATAGAAGGAGAAAAGCATTATAAACAGTAAACCTTCTTATAATATGGATCCTTTCGAAAGACTGACTGGTTAAAGAAAAAACTCGTTAAGCGGGTTACAAGTAACTGGCTAAAAGTAACTCATTCCCGACAAGGAATAAAAAAAAGGACGAAACTAAGTAGTTAAAGTAGTAGTAGTTAAGGGTTTTTGTAACTAGTTACATTCTTCCAACAAGCACCAGTTGTTTAGTTACGAACTACAATAAATTATTCTCTTCACTAAGTGGAAATAGGACAAGTAGGTAAAATATATTGTCAGTTACGGCACATTTGCACATTTGGGTTAAAAGCAACAATACAAAACAAAAATACAATATAATTTTTCGCAGAATTGGTTTTGCCACAAATATTGATTGATTTAAATCTAGCGATGATTCGTTTTAATCCCTGGCGCGTAGCAGAGAGCGAAGGCCTACGGCTGTAATCAGCGTTGAGTAAACAAAGATAGGGATGTTGGTTGCAAATAGACGTACACTGTATTGCACACGGGTTTGCACAAAACTACCAACTCTTATATTTTCAACAAGCTATCGCCCGGGTTTATTTGTTGCTTTGAAGCATCAGTCGGCAGCGCATTAAATATATCTACACTTCCTGCAATACAATAAATTCCAAAATAAATTAACCACCATAGAAATACAATTCAACCCACATTCTTTCTCTCTCCCTCTCACTTTCTGTTCGGAAAATTTGCGGCCCGATTTGCCCTCAACAGCCTCAACTCACCTTCGTAGTTGGCCGCAAAGCCCCGCATCGACGCCTGCCGGAAGGTGGTCGTGTACGTGAGCAGCATACGGCTGCCGGTGGAGCGGATGAGCTCGTTCACCTTGCCGGAACCGCAAAATTTCCCCAGTATCGGCGACTTGTGCCAGTAGCCGTCCCGTATCTCGAGATAATCCGACCGGCAGCTGTTTGATTTGTAAATATCCTGTGTGTCCATTCCGGCGGGATGGAGGCGGTCGGGCGGAAGCGGTGAGGGAGCGATAGAGAGAGAAAAAAAGGAGGAAATGAGAAATTATGCTTTGCAGGAAAGGCACTGGCCCGTGCAGGAGCAGAGGTTGGCAAGCGACAAGAAATGGTGATTTGCTGCTTTCTTGCCCCGTTCGACCATCAGGCAGGGCGCAGCGGGTCGGGCCAGGAATGATGAGACAGGCGAAAAGGTTCCCTTTTGTATTTGTGAAGCGGTTGTATCTGTGCTGGAGTGGGCTTGCAAAGTGTGTATGTGTGTGTGCGTATATGTGCAGGAAGCACTAGACGTACCAGATCGGTTATGTTGAGCACTATCCTTTCACCGTGCGTAGCCGTGATGCGCCATTCGCACCGTTCCGGTTCGGTTGGCGGCGTGGTGGAGTAGTACGTCGGCGAGGTGAAGCTGGCCGAGTTTTCCTGAAACGTGCGTCCACATTCTGAAAGTGGAGAAGGAAAAAGCACAACATGGGTGGGGGAGAATCGGTTAAGCATCAACTTTGGTCCGTGATGGGTCGAGACAAGTCGATCAAGCGTAAGCGGATTTTCGGTCCGCTGCACAGCTCCATGAATGAAAAATCACACCGGTAAAAGATGAAGGACGAGACGGTTCGTTATTAAGCTGAGCGTTAACACTGTGGTGGGTAGAGGGGTGAGATAAGGCAAAACGGTGCATATTTTAGAATGCTCCCAAACGAGGGCGAACGGAGCTCCAGAAATAGGACTTTGAAGTTTGTTCAAGTTCGAGCTTTAGGAACAATGATTAAAAGAAACTTTAGAGAAAATAGAAAAGACACGTTAAAAATGTTTTATAACAGAACTTTCGTTTGCTTTTGCGAGCTACATTTTCCGCAAAACGAATCAGCACCCTTACTGGCTTGTGAAGGCCTAGTACTAACATGTAGAACCAGCATAGATCCCTTTGGTCAAAGGGAAAGAAGCTATAGGACGGTTAGTGATGGGTAAATACGACACAAACCCGGAATCACTTCCAGATGACTCCACTAATTTCGAAAGCTGCCCCGGAAGGTAGGTGCAACACACCATGCTTCGATTCGTCTGGAATCGTACATCAGAGCCGATAGAGCCGTATTATACATCAAGGACGATGCGAAACACTTCGAAATCTTTCTTAATTTCTACTTAAATGGTTCCGACGGCTCTAGACGTCATCAGACTAGTGTGTTGGATCATGAATCTTCGGATTCATTCATATGAAACCAATCTTTATTCTGAATCCTAGGATTCAAGAATTCTCAGAATTATCAGAACAAATGAATCTCATCTAATGAACAAATTAGAAATATTCATGTATCTAGAGATTCATGAAACTTTGTAGCATTAGGATCCCCATCATAGTAGTTTGCACGGCTGGAAATTCTGGAAAAAATCATTGAACCATCTAAGTTGTATCATTTTTCACGATTTACGCTTTGAAGACGCTCGAATTCATAAATACCGATACTTCTTAACATCTTGATCAATGAATCTTAAGATTGGTGAATACTAAGATTTATAAATCTCAAGACTCATGAATTCTGTGATTCATGAATCCTAAGATTCTTTTCAGTTTCAGTTGAGCTTTTCGGTTGGGATTCAGATTTACCCAACACTACTTCGGACGGCTCCTACGACTTCGGACGGCCCCGGATGACTCCAAACGGAACTGTTGGTTTGACTTTGCCCAAATCGGAGCCGGAGGGTAAAGATATTCGGAAGTGCTTCGGGCCGTGAGTTCAGAGATAAGAACCTATCACTATGCCCGATGCTATTAAACGTGGCTGAAGACAGAAAGTAATATCTCCATTCGATTCATATCTAGAACGGGAAGGTGTTTCATAGCCTATACCTTCTCGGTTTTGCCATTTAAGTATATTCAATTAACGAGTATTAATTAAGTGACCACCGGAAGAAGAAGACCCCTGGAACCGAATCACTAAACAGAATGATGGAAACGCATACTTACTGGCACACTTGTACAATAGGTTAGCTTGCGCGATGTCACCCTCGCTCAGTCGCAACCGCTGCCCAATCTCTGGCCGCTTCCGACCCGGTATTTCGATCGGAAAAATCGTATCCAGATACGTGCCCTTCGAGAACGTGTTTCTCGCATAATGCATGATCGAATCGTAATCGTACGGCAGCCCGAGCGAGTTCACCTCATCCTCCGTCAGCTTGTTAAAGTTGTACTCCTGCCCGACCACGATGTTGTTCTTCTCGATCACGACGTGGTTCTCCCGGTCGGGGCGCGTATGCTCATGCCAGAAGCCTACCACGTGGCCGAGCTCGTGCACCACTATGCCGAACTTGTCGCAGTTCTTGCCGATCGAGATGGCCTGCGGCCCATTGCCCCGCTTGCCGACGAACGAGCAGCACCTGCGTTAGGGGAGGGAGACGGAGAAGCGAGAAGGATAACAAAAAGTGGTAAGTCGTCGGGTTGGCCCTTACCGACCGCGTATACACAGAACCGCACCGCTTCTTCCACTTACCCGCAGGACCGCTCGGTGAAGACGATGTAGTTGGGATGGTCAATCGGGTTCCGCTCGACGAACTTGATGCAGGTGTAGTTTTCCCAGTGGCGCATCGCCTGCCGGAACAGGGCCTTGTGCATGCCGCTAAAGTTGCCATCGATCTCGTACGGTATCACGCCAAAGTCCCAGATGCGTTCCTTCTTTGCCGTCGCGGCCCGCACCGTCCGGTGATGGTCGTGCTCGTGCCGCTCGTGTTCATCACGCTCGGATGCGTAGTAAATGTGGCTACGGTGGGGTGGTGGGGAAGAAACAGGGCAAAACAATGAAGTGAAAAGCATTGAAGCTAACAAAAAGCCATTCCGCCCATTGCAGTGCAAAAAACGCCACAAGACTTTAGAATGAGTAACTAGTTACAAGTAACTGCTATTCGACAGTTTGTATTGCTGGGGAAGGTGGGTTGAAGGGTTTCCATCCTTGACGATGGTCACTTACTTTCACCTAATTATTCGCTGACAAGGGTAAGAGGGGAGAGGTAGTGGTTTCAATGTAACTGGTCAGCGGCATAGAAGAAAAAAAATCTCATCAAGGTCATGGATATTTGTTGTAACTTCTTAGTTATTTTCATTAAAAACAGTGAAAGCTAGATATGAAAGAAGAATTCTTGTTTTGGTAGAGTTTTTGAAATCCCGCTGATTCGTTTATGATAAAGGATTTCTATGATAAAGGTGTCAAGCCCATTTAAGAACCACACCAAATGTACCGTTAAACCATAGCATAGATAGCACTACCAAACTATAAGCACATGATTTCTAACTAATTTTTTTATGTCTGAACTAAAAAATAGCCTGAGTTAAAAAGAAAAGTTTCAGTCTCAAGCATTACTTAACGCAGAGGTTCGCTGCAAGGGAGTCAATTTCTCGTTTCCCAACATCGAGCGAATAAGATTGATTACTGTTCTGTTGATACGCATCTTAATACCTGAAACGCAAAACTCTGTATGAGAGAAACATTCATGTGAGTGAATTTTTTCATGGTCCTTTGGGTTCTTTCTTAACTAGCTTTCTGTGCAGTTTTTTTTACAGAAAATTATTCTCTGGATTCCGGATCATAAGAGTAAGCTTAATAGTTGTGGTAAAATACTTCTTGTTCATTTAGCATTTTCCAAATTTACTAATTTTTACTAAATGAAACTGACCTTTCTTTTCTTAAAGGCTCAGCTCATTCAACCACTGCTTAGGGTGAGTATAAATGTGAGGTTCTTATCCGTGAGTTAAAAACGATTCAGCAATGTGCGCGAATAAAACCGCCTGAATAAAAGGCGCTTTACCTCACCAATTGAAACTTAATTAGAAACCTCAAATGGAACTATATCAGGGAAAGTAATTATGTTTTGTTCTTCTTCTTCTTCTTCTTCTTCTTCTTCTTTTTAAATTGTTTAAACAAAAAGGCAAAACGCTAAAACCGCCAACATCTTCTAATTTTAAACGTGGCAACAATCTTTACAAAGTTGCTCAGCCCTGTCATAAAGCTATGTTTTGTATAGCAAATGTTTTGTTGTACAGAATGCCTTAGAAAACACTGCTCCATTGCCACCCGGCAATGATGATGGCAACGAATTGTCCAACGCTTCACTTACAGGGTTTTGAATCATGTGGAATGGAACACTTGATCCAATCGGTTGAATGTTTCAAATAATGCGTAGAACATTGCATCGTTGCTATAGAAGTTTGCAATTAGCTAGAAAGTCCCTTTTTTTTTGATTATTTTTATAATTTATGTTTATATACTTCATAAATATTTTTTTATTCAGTAGAGACGGCCAGGTCGTATTGCTGTAAATTTACTTTTTATATTAAACGAAACAATCAAAATGTATGTAAAATTAATGTTAAAGTGCTAACAGCATCTCTTTCCAAGATGAACTATTCTCCTGCTGAACTGTTTGAACGATTCCCCTATATGATTGCAAACATCCTTAGCAATGTTCCATTCATTATGCGAAACATTCCGCCGATTGATACCGTGTGTTCTATTTCATGATTGGACACCCTGTATCGCCTCAACAGGGGGTTGCAAAATTGTTGCTTAGTGAGCGCAAAAACACAAAACATTATCTTTATTGCTTTCAGTTCAGTTCAGCGGATGAATTGTTTTAGCCCGAGGGCCGGTTATCTATCGCAGGGGAACACCCAGCTTCTTAACGGAAGCAGTTTAAAAATTTAGTACAATCAAAAGCAAATTCCTTGCTCGCACATGCAAATCTCATTTGCCGTCATCTGCCGCCAAATCCGCTCTGTGAAAACCCCTCTTCAATAATACATCATTTCTCAACCCTCTCGCAGTAGAGCTTCTGGAGCGGTTTACCCGCACGGCAAATGAAAATGTCCTGCAGCAACAAAGATTCAACATTAATGTGCAGCAGCACCGGGGCTCTTCACTCATGCCCATGCCTACTATTGCGCTAAGCGAAGCGAAACGTCGTTGACACCGGCCTCACGGATGTGTCGATGTCGTTGCCGTCGCTCTTCGCCGGCCAATTCGTTACGGAATCGCTGGAGAATGCTCTCCAACTTTCAACGCTCCGGTTTGAAAGGCCCTCGAAAAGCTTGTGGACTTTCAGAATGTACCACCTGGCCCGTCCCACCCACTCCCGCCCGGTCAAACAGTGCAAAACGAAGCGTGTCAAACGGGCATTTGCCGGTAGCCAGGCGCACCCAGCGTTTACAAAGTTTCGCCCGCTACGAGCGCAATCGGTTCCGTCCGAAGAAGAGGCCACTTGCTGCAAACACTTTAGTGGATGTGGAATACCCAAACCTCCCCTCCCCCCCCCCCCCCCCTCCCCCCGTCCCCCTCCAGACATTTGTCGGCAAGCGAAAAGGAGACCCCGTACACGTACCTTGCCGCATCGTCTTCAACAGGTAAGTGCTGCGGTTCGGGTGGATCTTGAGGGTCTGTCGCCGCCAGTGCTTTATGGTCCGGTCGGAAATGCAAATTCATGCCATTGTCGCTTACGCCCTGTGCCGCCTGCCCGTTATGCCGGTGATGCTCTGCGTGATGACGGTGTTGAGCGCGAGGATGATAGGACTGCTGCTGCTGCTGCTGCTGCTGTGCCGCCTTCTCTAGCCAACTGGCCCTATCAATGTCGCCGTTTGCACGCTGTTCATCCCCATTGCCGTCATCGTCGTTAGCGATGACATCCTGCTGACGGTTCCGTCTACCCTCACCGCCGGCCCGACGGCGCTTCTTTCCCGGCGTACGGCTTTGTGACCCGCGAACCTCCACCGGCGACTCCCCAGATCCCACGTCCCCGTGGTGGTGATGCTGCTGGCGCCGACTGGAACGAAGATTACGATCCCGCACCGAGTACGTTACCGTGCCCAGCTCAACGCGTAACCGTTCCAACCGTGCATGGTACGAGTTTTTGTCGGACGGTACGGTCTTGCCGGATGTGGTTTTTGACGTTGAGTCACCGGCGACGTCCACGTCCTGCTGCCCGGCATGTTGCTGCTGCTGCTGCTGCTGCTGCTGTCGACGTCGGCGACGGTGACGTCGCCGGGAACGCGTACCAACCTGTCCAATAGCATCCTGCTCCCGCTTCGCCACCTTTTCCACCGCCGGCAGCGCACCCGACGTCGCCGTACCTTCCGCAGTTTCGTTCACACCGGCTGCCTTTGCCGTGCGCTCCCTGGTGACGGCACCGCCCGCGACCACTGCGGCGGACGTCACTGTCATCGCCGGCGGTCTGGTCGGTAAGGCAGCGCTGGCAGCAGCCGCTTTCCTGCCGTGATTGTTGCTGATAATATTATCGCTGATCGAATCGATCACGATGTCCTTCGTGTCGGACTGGATCCGGTTGTGGTCGATGTTTCGCACCGCACCAGTTGCATTCTTCTTGCTCGGTGCGGTCGCTGCTTTCTCGACGGGCCGGTTCCCCCCATCGGTTGCCGGTTGCGCGTCGGGCTCGCGGGACGCTATAATGTTATCCCGGTTGTCGATGATGGTGGCCCGCACCGGCGGCTCGCCGGAACTGTCCGTGATGGAGTTTTCGCTCTCGTACGAGGTGGCGGACCGTGCTCGCGGCCCGGCACCCGACGTCATGCCGGACAGCGGCGTGGAGGCGCGCTGCTTCGTCTTCTTCCGTATCATATCCGTCATGCCTTCCTCCTCGACCTGCAGCCCCTCGAGGTACACCTCCTGCTTCAGCTTCACGATGTCCTGCTCGAGGCTCTTGTTCATACGCTGTCGCTGCCACTCTGTTTCGTAATTTACGTTCGGCATAGCGATGTCGCCCATAAATCCACCTGCAGCAAACATGCACAGCACATAAGAGAGAAAGAGAGAGAGAGATAGAGAGAGAGAGAGAGAGAGAGAGAGAGAGAGAGAGAGAGAGAGTGAGTGGGTGTGAAAATGTGTATGGTTGTATATTCATGTATGATTAGAAACACCCGACAGTGGACCTGTTTTGAAGCGCTTTTCAATGGTCCCGGGACCACACACCTGTGTGCGCTACAAACAGATAACCCGTAACCACGTTGACCATGTCCAGGACCACATGCAGAAGCCATTTATCACCTTTACGTATGGTGTTTGCACAGGCCCATGTCCTGCAGAACATCGGTTGTCCTTATGGTGTGAAGTGTTGTATTTGATATAACATTAAATTACATTCCGACCGGTAAAGACAACAGATCCCAACAGAAACGAAACCTACTGAAGTAATCCTAAGCATCCTGCGACGACTAACTCAGTTCGGTTCCATGCCAATAGTGAAATAACGATGCTTAAAAATATATCGACCTTTATAAGCTCTTAAGCTAAATGACATAACGGCGATTGTAAAGGCAAACAAAATGTTTCCTCCAATATTTGTAAGCATGTTCGGTTGGGGCAGGATACTAGTCGCCAGACCACGATGTTTCACATTTGTATAACTTACAATTTACCATAGTTTTATCAAACAAAAGATATTTCAGCTATTTAAAAAAACTAAAGATTTTAACACTTGTATGCGGAGCCGGATCATCCATAGAGCGGTCTAAATCGAATAGATAGATGGCCAGAACCAAATTATCACACACACACACACACACACACACACGCAATTTACGGCATGATTTAGAACAAACATTTAAACCAACTATACAAAACGTTCCAATGTAGTTATAATGAGTAAATTTAGGGAAATTGAAATTTGTTGTATATTGTTCTTCTAATGAATAATGGCTAGGGTTTTAAAAAAAAAATAGATTCATTGTTTCTAAGGCAATTGTGTTAACTAAAAAACAACGTTTTTTTTGTGGTGCGCACAATGTCTACAAATGGTATTTTGAATAATATTTTACCAAATAAAATACATCATTAAACCTAGCTGTTAAACCCTATATCGAAAAATTCAAAAAGACACCACCTCAGTACTTTTTGAATCATTAACCGCCATTGCCTGTGTGCTGTTGATGATTGATGATCGAAGGACAAATCTATATAAGATGAATTCTGCAAAAACCTTGCAAAGATGCCTCGAAGGTTGTTGGAGAACAATGAATAAACCACTAAAATGTCGAGCTGTACGACGATTGTTCGGTGGACCATCCATACGGTCCAGGAACTCTAACGGATAACGAATAACACCGAATAGATTCGGGAAGCTCTGTAACTTATGCCATTAGCATATGATGATAGCACCATGAAATTGTTGAACAGTAAAGATAACCATTGGACACGATTCTACAGAATCATCGCCGTCGGTAGCTTTATGGTAGAACAGCTAGTCGAAAAGTGAAATTGATATAGATTATAGGTTTCCCTTTGCGCCAGCTTAGCAGGCCCTGCTAAAGATCTCCTAAAACTCCAAAACCCACACACCCGAGCAACAAACAATAGCCCGGACTGCCTTTGCAACTCGGGACGGAAACCACCTTCGGAAACAATGAGATAATTTTGGGGTCTAATTCAATTTCCCCACACACATACGTCAAGAATTGGTTGCCCAACAATGGTATGGTACCCGCAGCGGCCTTCGCCTACGCTTCCCAATTGCAATGAATACCGATTGACTTCCACCGGAAGCTATCCGTTTCAAAAGCGCTGAAAAACAGAACACGAGCGAACCCGGAACCCGTTGCCATGGGTAAGGGCCGCTCCTCCGGGGCGATCCTTGCTGAGTGGCAAAAGTGTGAGAGAGGGGGAGAGAGTAAGAGAGGGAGTGGTTATGGGTGCGGGGAATGGTTCCATTGGGATTCTAGAACATAAATTACGAATAAATTTGAATCAACCGCATAATGTCGTGACCAACCGTCCGGGCAGCTTCACATGCGGCAGCTTCACTATTGAACAAGAGTGTCGTACCGCACGCCGGGGACTCTCTCTCCTCCTCTCTTCCTCCACTCTCTACCGTCCTCCGTATATTCGAGTACGTTAGGATGAAATGAACCGAAATCAAGAACCAACGGTGAGCGAGCAATTGTGTCCTTCTGCTGCCAGTTCCCAGTACTTCACCGGTTAATGCGACCTACATGCACGAACGGTCACAGTCATGCAGCCTGCTGCACACGGCGCACAAGGTGCCGGTCGGGTTGAATGCGTTTACCGCCGGAATGCTTCGGAGTGGGCGCTGGCGGGCAGTAGGACCCGGTGCAGTAATCTAGCATCAAGTGCAACAGGAGAAAGTTGACCGAAGCGGCAAAAACAAAAGCAACACATATGTGCATTTAATTGCATTTCATTCTTTTCCCATTTCTCGTCCCGCTCTTCCGCATCTCTTTCATGGACCGAGAGGGTACGTACGTACCTACTGCTGGCAGCACATTCAAGTATCCCACGGGTAATGTAGGTACACAATTGCACCGGGGAAAGAGGGGCTTGTGTACATGTGTTTCCCTTCCATGTGGTTTGGAATCTGTTTTTTGCCGTTGGTATTTAGGGAGCTCAGCTGGCAAATGGAACCCGTAAACCATGATCCCCCCCCCCTCCCCCTTTCCATTCCCCGGTATACCACCCAGCGACGTACACACAGAGTGGCACCAGCGGCGCCATGCTAAAAAATAGCATAAGTGCAAAATTTGTACTCGTGTAATTGAGTCCCTGCTGAAAGCGAGATACAATTTCGGGCGAAACAAATCACTAGAAGGCAGTGTTTCACGTAGCGCTCCGAAGCGTTCCAGGAGCTTCGTATGATGGATGGGATAGATTTAGCTTCCAGTAACTCAAACACAAAATTAAACTAGGTCAATCGAGCAAAGGCACTCTGCTCCGAGCGTGCCTCACATCCCCCGCACAATGGTACGATGTAATGGATAAGGGATGGAAAGTTTGCTAGATTTTGATAGGCACGAACGGAAATGGAATATGCGTCTGTCGAATTGTTGGTGCATGAAATTCAGTTATAAAGATGTTTGGCATTGATGTGGAGAGGATGGAAAGATAGAAAAACGCATGAACAAAGGTACTTTTGTCAGCGCAGGTTAAATGTTCGAAGGTTTATCATAGCAAAAATTTAATGAAATAATCATCGTTTGGTTTGGTGGATGGAAAACTCTCAGGATCCTTCGCTATCACCAAGGGTGTGCGCCAGGGCGATGGGCTTGCCTGTCTCTTTTTCAACCTGGTGCTAGAGAGGGCCATCCGCGACTCGGAGGTGGAGACTTGGGGGACAATCTTCTATAAGTCAATCCAGAACTTGGCATACGCTGATGACATAGACATCATTGGTCTGCGGCTCTCCTATGTGGCGGAGACCTACCAAAGGATCGAGCAGGCGGCAGAAGACCTCGAGTTGCAGATTAACGAGGCAAAGACCAAACTGATGGTGGCACCACCAGCGGCCCTCCTAACAAATGTCGATTTACGTAGGGGTAACTTACGGTTATAGGTGAACGCACTTTCGAAGTCGTCCCAACTTTCACCTATCTCAGGTGAAAAGTCAGCACCGACAACAGCATAGAAGTCGAGTTGCGCGCACGGATGCTGGCGGCCAGCAGGTCATTCTATAGCCTGAGGAAGCATTTCACCTCACAAAACCTGTCGCGACGGACGAAGACGAGGGACTATATCGCACCTATGCAGTTCCAATACTCATTTATGCCTCTGAGACATTGACTCTGTCCAAAACTGACGAAACCCTCATAGTCGCGTTTTAGAGGACGATGCTCAGGAGATTTGTTGGCCCCATACGTGAGGAGCGACAATGGAGGAGCCGATACAACGACGAGCTGTACGAGCTGTACAACGATCTCTCCATTGTGCAGCAGATTAAGCTCGCCCGGCTCCGTTGGGCTGGTCATGTTATACGCATGGACCCGGACGACCCAGCCCATAAAGTCCTCTTAAGCCGTCCACATGGATAGGGGAGGCGTTGAGGCGTCCGCCGTCAAGTTCGGGATAATGGATTGGCAGACGACGGCGCGAGACCGTGAGCGGTTTCGAAGTTTGTTGCAGCGGGCGAAGACCGCGAAGCTGTTGTAGCGCCCGATAAGGCAATCATCGTTTAGAGGATAATTTGAATAAACCCTAATTTTCACTAATTTGTTGAGGATGATACAATGAAAGAAAAACTAACCAAACTAGAATTCGATTAAAGCTATTTCCATCCAACGTAAAGTTTCACAACAGCAATGGAAGTTAAGTCAAGCGAGCGCACAAGTTTAGGATGATCGTAAAGATATTCTAATACAAGTGAAGGATTTTAAATGAGCCTTAGCTATTTTGTTTAACAAGCTTCAATGCCTCGGATTTTAAAAATTCATTCGCTTCGACAAGGAATAAAGAGAAAAAGTATAAATATGAAGCCGTTTTTCAACTATTTAGAATTGAAACACAGCAATCATATCGAACAGTGATAAAAGGATCCTGCATAACAACAGAGAATTAATCTTAATTTTTCCCAATACATTAAAGGCTATTTGATGTATCGAGATAATGTTTCTTGTATTTTTATAGACCTTAAACGAAGTGAATATAAATTTACATCTTACACAACTTATCTGAGTATTATTTATTACTATTTGTACTTTTTCATTTACTCTTAAAGATGTATGCTTCAGTGTCGTACACTCGTACAAGAACCAACGAGATAGTTGTTGAAACAAAGAGCTTTTAAACATCTACATTTTTCCGCCAATTTACTTTCGAAAAAAAAGACGGCAAAAGAAATAATGCCTTTTGTTTTGTATTTTAGAATAGAAGAAAGCAAAGCACCGAAACGAATAAAAACTTATTAAGATCGAAAATCTAAAATTAGAAACACACCGCAGGTCAAAGTCTGAAAGGAACTGGTCCCTAGTATAATGAGCGACTGCAAAAACGGTTGTTACTCAATGTTGTAGTTACACATTTTTGTTGATTAACTTTGGGGATAATTCGGTTGGGCCAAGTAGCTACAGTTTAGGCCTATTACACCCGCATGATGAACCAAAGGGAGCGTTAAAGCAAGATGAAAGATTTTACTGGAACAGACATCATTAAATGTGCCTTTGATCCTTTATAATTTTAACAGCGGATACAACAAAATCAAATCCAAATTCCACGACAATGGCAATGGAACTGAAAGGAATTTATGAACTTTTTAATAGATCAGGTTCAATTTGTTTTCATTATTATGTTTTAAATTCCACACAAATGGCAGCAGAGCAGAGAGGAATTGATCAATA
>KB671924.1:13353-62657 GCA_000349105.1 Anopheles epiroticus
TAGTATGGAAAAAAATAAATAAAGAGTAGGTTTTTTACAACTGCATACTTTACATCTACGGAAGTGGAAAAAGTAGCATCACTCACCACATATTCATAGTTTTACAATGTAGAAAACAACATTTTAATATGTTGGTTATTTGACGAAGCTGATTGTTTTACTCGAGTAATAGATCTATTAATTACAGCTACCAGCTGGAGATGATGTGAATTTTGCACTACTTTGTTGAATTTTGCACTATCGTGCATTGCAAGGAAAGCCTATTGCTTAGCTTCTTCGACATTTGATGATAAAATAAAAACATGTAAAAATGTTTTCAAAGAAGAACACGTCTTCAAAGTAACGTCGAAAATCAAAAAGACTCTTTAGCAAAAGCAACAATTATTTGGTTTGACAAATTTGATATTATTAGGAATATATGATTTGTGTGCACCTACATTATGAAAAATAAACAAGCAAACAATGATTATAATTAATAATAATTGCACCAAAAATACCCGGCTTATCAACGGTAGCCATGAAGAGTTATATCGTGGCGTTTGAATTGTGTTAAGAAGGTATCAGTAAATAATAATGATAAAGTTAATTGAACTGTTGCTAATTAACGAACAATAAATTGTACGTATCCAAGTTTGAGCCAGTAAACAAATAATGCATCAAGCTCTTTTATATTTAAGCATAAAACAGTTCTCTTAGAACCAGTTGAAACCACAGGCATAAACCACAGGCATTTTATCATTGAGATATTGAGCTTACTGTAAGGTGATAAATATCATCTGAAAGTCGTTCGATAAACACATGGTACTTTATCTGTTTCAAATTCATACCTCCTAGAATGTTGGCCATGCTATGCATGTCGGTACCTAGCTAATGCAAAGAACCCCGTGGCGTACACAAGCTAACTGCAGCTAAAAGGTGCAATGTGCAATTCACCATTAAAATGGCTTTGAACGTGCAGGAAGCTGTGTCTGTAGCCGTTACTCATTAAGCAATTAGTGATAAAAAGAAGAGTGCAGAGCTTAATGGATGGTACCGGTAGGATCAGATGTGTGGATAGAGTTATCGTTGTAAATCGTTGAGTATTAGAAAAAGTAATAGTTTTAGAACAGGTAAATAATTTAAGTAACTGTTTAACTGTTCAATTTATCAACTGTTTTGTTAATTTTAAGTTAAAATAAGATAGCAATACGGCCTGGCCGTTTCTACCGAATAAAAAAGTTAAAATAAGATTAGGATGTTTTATTTATAAACACATAAATATATATCAATGAAAAATACTTTATATTTAACTTAATCATCTATGTAAACTCTTTTGCTGGGCAAATTTGACACCAAAGAAACAAATTTCAGTACAATTGAATTAATTTTAGAGCAGGCTAAAACCGGAAGAGAATTGTATTAGATTATTTTAGAAACAAACCATAGAAGGTAAAACAGAATTGTTTGCTACCTCTATCGCTGCTCCACAGCCTTGTGTGCTGGCTATTAAATAATATTTTTATACCATCGCCGGTTTTCGTGGGTACAGCGCGGGTACCTCATGGTGAAACATTAAAAAAGCGCAAAAGGAAGAAAATTAATGGACTGCAAAATTCAATGAAACTAAACAAACAGCAAACCAAACTGGCCATATGTGGCAGAACAGTTTTTTTCGTCTCAATTTATTTCAACACTTTGTCCCCGTTACCATACCGCTAGCGTACGCTAGCGCTTAAACGAAGCCTGTGGAGCGACCCAATGTACGTAGTCATAGCACTTGTTGACTGGCGACCTGTAGCTATCTAGAACGTAGCCGTGCGTTCATTCATTTAAGTCCCACAGCGAATACCGCGGCTCGTGGTGTAAAACGCGAAAAAATCGATTTAGTAACAGGTTTGCTCTCTAAAGTTATCATTTTCTATCTCTTTTACGATACAACCTGATGGTGCGTGAGGAAACAACGCTCACCTTACGTTTGTAGGCCCTCATTGAACCTTCGGCGGATGCCGTGGCATGGGGCTACTACAAAAAGAGACAATTTAAACGGAAACGGGACTATGACAAGACCTTTTTCAGCAGGGACAGCTTGTCTGTATTGCCAGTACAGGAAGAGCACTGTGCGCTGTTGTAAAAATCAACAATTTCTAAAAAATAAGCTTACCGACTCCATAAATTATGAATCGCTGTTCAAACAAAACAAATGTTTGAATTTGGTATCATCGTGAGAGCAATCGCATCGCGTGTTGTTTCTTGGCGTCGGTACCACTTTTAGGCACGGTATTTCAGGTGGGTGTACATACGTGTATTGGAATTGGTTGAAAGCATGATGTTTTGCCCGGAATGCGCTGGCAAAAGGGACATCGGGCACTAACCGGGACACATTTGCAACGCACTAAGACAAATACGCCTTGGGCAGCCAAAGGCGAGGTACAACGGCAAACAAGCATGTTACTACACGTGTTTAGCAAAAAGGATTATTTTACCCTCTTTAGAATTTGTAAAGGGGTTTAGTCACCTACGAAAATAGCATTCAGTCGCAGTATATGCATTGAAACAGAGAGGTTTACTTAAATTATGTACACTTGGTGTAAAAATAAAGAGTTATGGATTGCAAGGATTACTCTCAGGGTAATCGCTTACTAATCTAGTAAAAAAGTATATGTTTTGTAAATAAACAAGTGGCATAAACTAAATATTTAAAAAAATATGCTTCTTCACGGTAGGATATTAAATAAATGCTTTAAAATGTTTTATATTGTCATGAAGCTTATAAAACTAGCTTACAATGATTATTATTCAAGCTGTTTGCTAAAAAAAACAGCAGCATATAAGTACACACTCTGATAATAATGTAAAACGTTTTTGACCCATGTGTAATGAAGATATCTTTACACAACTATTCAGTGACATATATAACTGATTACATGCACCGAATGCAAAAATGCAGTGCTGCTTGACACAATACATTTTTACGTTTCTCAATACCACCGTGATAGGCAAGCAGTTTAGCGTTTTCGTGCTTTTATATGCAATCCTTACACCATGCAGGCGACAATCCAATTCATACCTTCCACAGGCTCTTACGCGAGGTTGCACCTTATTTGGGTTCTCCATTTGTCGGAGATGAGCCGTGCTGCATCTCATCTTATCTCTCCATCAAACAGCCAGTCACTTGCTACATCAACACTTGAGCCCCTGTCAACATGCCGAGGCTGTGCCGTACCGAGTCCTCGGTACAGGACAATGCACATTCTTTTACTGCAATTGTGTATCCCATTGTTAACGATATCCCCTTTTGTACAACAATGGTCGTGTTACAAACCGGTGCGGGGAGTGAGTGTGAGGTGAGTTTCATAATAAGCAGAAACCGTGCACTGTAAGCGTATAATTTTATCTTCACACTCGGCCTGCAACAGAACACCCTCTTTGTGTACTGCCAAGTGTGGCAGAATCTCACATTTCTTCAAAGTTGGCTCACGTTTGGTGGGGAAGTGCGTTGTAATTTTTTCTAATGCTGCACAAAGTAAACTGATGAGAAGGAAATGAAGAAAACGCTTTAAAATTAACCTCCGAACCATAGTCACTGTGTTTGATATGAATACAAATGTAGTAGAAACCCCCAAAACACGTGCAACAAATAGCCCTCCAGTTGCGTTTTTACATTTCAGTAGCTGGACGGATGCTTTGTGCTGGTGCTGGTTGCTGGTTTTTATGTTTCTTGAACTTTGCGTGTATTTAAAATCACCTGCTTTCCCGGTAATTATGGGTAATAAGTATTCAAATAACTGTGATAGCATGCATAAAGGATGGCGCTTTCGAGGTGAATTGGGTTGATCGCGACGCAGCACAGCAGGGGGTGAATGAATGATAGAAAAATGGTGCGTTTTTTCTATTTTGCTGTTTTACAGAATCACATTCCAACTCTACGGGCTAGAAAGTATCCGGCAACACTCAACAATTTCCTCCAGCTTACACGAATCATTCGACAGTTTTGCTTGCTCAGGTGTTGGTTTCTCTTTTCCTCCTGTTACGTTGTGCCGCTATTTACGTTAAGCAAATTCCACCGTGCAAGATATAGTCACCTGCAGCAAAAAGAAACAGCGGTGCCGTCGTTAGCGAGCGAAAAGGGAAACAATTTAATTATTTAAATAATTTATTCAACAAACTCCTCCATTCGACCAGTCAAAGCTGGACAGGTGGATGTGTGTGAGACAGAAAGTACGCCGTGAATGAAATATAACCATTCCTCATCGGTGCATTGGATTTTGAATTTTATGTACACTCTGGACGGTGTACGGTTGTTGTGATGGTTGGATTGTGCATGAAAGTTTTGTTTGCAAAAAAAAAACAAAACAATTTCCCACGCTTCCATCCGTGCTAGTGCAGTTGGTCCGGATGGAGGCAATTGCAAGTTGAATTATATTCTAGCAAACCAAAAGCACAAGTGTGATTGCATTGATGTATCTTTTCCTAAGCCCAGAAGAAGCTGGTTTGCCGTAACAGGGGCAACTACCTGGCAATGTAAAAAGTTTGACAGTAAAGTTCTACTTGTAAACTTGTTTCCCCGCAATCCACTGAATCATGGTCAATAGGTATATCAATTTAAAACGGTTAACGTTGCGTTGCCATGTGACAAAAAAAAAAACGGCCAAGCACAGTGAAAAGACCACTGGTACATCATGGTCTCGTTATCCCTTTTAGAAGCATAGTAGGAAAGAATAAGATTAGTTTGTTTCGCGTGCTTACTCCGCAGTTGCTTTGCTTGATGCCCTGGTTTTTGCGAGAGAGTAAGAGGGAGAGTGATAGGCAGACATTGCGAACTTTTTTACACCATTTTCTCAGTATATTGCGTTAAAACGATAGCAGGAAAAAAGGTATGCCCACACAACGCGGGAAAAACGTTATGGTTTAATGGTTTACAAAATGGTGTATCATTGCACGTTTTCACAATTCATTATCACTTCATTATGCGATAAGGGAATAGAGAACTGTTGTGGTACAGTAAAAAAAAGAAGGTGCTCGGCGGGGCAACATCATGTGTTCAACGGTTTGAAGCATGTGAATGTGATGAAAAATCATGAAACATAAATCATGGACAGCCAGTAGCGTACCTGCGAGGCGGAAATACAGTTCGGCTGACGCATATAAAATACACACCCAAGGTTCGTGCATTCGTAGAGGTAAATAAAAAAGAAGTTCTCACAGTTTTCAGGCGTGAAGCTTAAACGCAGGTAATTAAGGGAGAAATGGAAGGAAACCAAATTTTCAAACGTAGCACGACGCGCACCGCTGATAAATGGCATAGGATGGGAACGTAGGATGTTATGGGTGTTGGATGGACGTGAACTAAGCGTTAATCGAGACTCGTTAAATTGTAAACTGATACTAATCATGCTTCCTTGCGCTTCTCGGTGGGTTGATTAGCGTACCGATATGCACACACTCGCGTTTAGAAAAGCATAGTTGGAGCGATTTTGAAAACAATTTAATGGAAAGGAGTGGAGGAGAGAGGAACAATCATTGGTAATTTTCATACAAAACATCACTAATCGAACGCTGTTTTAGGCGCAAGGGTTATTGATGCAAAGTAGCTGCTTATTTACTACTCGCACCGTGAGTTGAGCGTCAGCGGCGGAAAACACATGGGTCAATCTAATATTCTAAGATAATTTAGCACCAAAGTCAAAAGGGCAATCGCCATCAGGTGTAACCTTTGAATGATATTATAATAATTAATGAAGTGACCGTACAGGCGGCTCAATACCGTCACACGAAATGTATAAAATATTTGTACAGCTCATTTGCTATACCTGCTGAACTATTGATTTATATACAGGTCATCGAAACCTTCAAAACTTAACACGCACTCACCGTGCTCCCGAAAGCTTGATGACGGGGGAAGCAGGTTGCGTATTGAAACTAGTGCGGGGTTGGCAATGGCGTGCTCGAGGGCTTTACAGCAGGGTTTAATTAATAAAACTTTAAAATTGTACAACCATTAATTTATGGAAGAGCTGCGATACAGTATGAAGTCTATACTAGAAGATTTCACTTGTCAATTGACAATTGACTTGTTCAATGATCGTAAAATAATTTATAGGTATGACAAATTGCAGAACATTTACCAGAGGTATTGAATCACGAATATGAAGTCAAAAACCAAAAAAAAAAATTAGGAATGTAAAGCTAAAAGCTAAACTAGCGGTTTCGGTGTTTGCTGCAGCAGGCCAAGACTGCGAAGCGGTTGTAGCGCCCGATAAGTAAATAAGTAAGCTAAACTTAATCAATGTTCATGGCGCGGAGAAGAATGTTTGTGGTAGCCAGCTTTTTGTAATACATTTGTGTACGCATATGTAATCCTTATTGTAAAATTACAAACTAAAATTGTATCCATTTAAAAAAAAAATTGGAAGGAAATGATACTTTTATATATTATATTAAACATTATAATTATAATGTAACATTCGTTTCTTTGAAAACGTTGACTTATGTTTTCTAAAATTGTTTTAAATTATACAACAAATTACTTTTAGTTTATGTAAATAAATTAATATGTTTTATATTTAAAAGTAGGATAAATTAACAGATAAATTATTTAAATATTTATAAGATTTATGCAGCACTGACTAAATAATCTCAAAACACTGTGAAAAATATAGTTTTAATTGTCGTTTTACGCAAGTGTAAGGTTCTTAAAGATATTAAAAAAAATCTTTGGCTTTTATGGTAAAGCTGAAAGTTAATAGGATCGCTTGAAACGGGCATTGATTGTAATTGTTGGTGGGTAACTACCAGTTTCCGATCCTATGTTTCAGCGGTTAACCAGCCATTCATAATATTATAGTCCAAAAGCCAGAAATAATTGGTTCATTGAAGCACATTAAGCGTACTTTTGGGTTTAGATATCAGTGAAATGATGCGTGGATGTGATAATTCATCAACAAAATCTCGACTGGTTTTATTGTGAAGTGTTGTGTAGCACCCTTTGCTAAGTGAAAACTAGCATTTGCCAAAACCGGAAAACCCACTTTAGCTTAAAACCCCTTAGCGACGGTATAGTGGCACGTTTCCAGCCGCGGGTATAATGAATTCCTGTCAGATTTGATTTAAAGCAATTATCGTTCATGTCAACGGATTGATGGGACATGTTTTATCTCGCCCCAATTTTCCCTATTTGTTTGGGCCTATATGTGAGTGCGTTTCTGTGTCGTTAGGGAGAAAATAGGTGCGCTTTTCGGGGTAAAATAAAATATTTCACGGTATTTATTTTTAAATACACTCCTGAACGCTTGCAGTAAGCATGCACACGACTGGATAATGTGAATGTTTCGTGTTCTATCTTCAACTAGCATCGTGAGTGTGGAATGCCATCACAAATCATTATTTTTTTACGAAGCTCGCTCGAAATGTGTGCCAACGAAGTGATCTAGCACCTGTTACACCAATTAAACTCAACACCTCACTTGTTCAATACTCTTTACCGTATCCAAGGGTTGAGGGGGGCTTTTGAAGCAGTTTGCTTTTTCCTTTTTTTACTACGCATTTGACTGTAAAGCGTTTCACCCTGGCGACAATATATGTTGAAAGGTTTTCTTTTGAAATTTTTAGCACCTTTTTTCTTGACACAAACTCAACATTTTTGGTAGAATTTCATATGCAATATTAGAATACAAAGTTTGAGATATTACAGTAAAGGTTGAATTCATATTTTAATGTATTTTTAGAGTAAATATATTAATGATGAATATGGTATATTTTGTGAGCAATGAATCAAAGAGAAAGTTTATCAATAATGTATAATGATTTATAATGATCAATAACTCGCGTTCACTCCTAGAAAATACAACTTCACAAAACATTATTCTTAATAATTTTCAGGCTTGTTTCGTAATAAATCCATACAAACAGTAATACATTTTCCTGCCCAGAAAGTGTGTTGGAGCTAGCTACGTGAGCTAAATCACGTGGAATTCAACAGTTTGTACCACGTGTAAGTTAAAAATGCTGCTGAAACGAGCAGAAGGCGAGATGAGAATATCGGCGGTTGATTTTGAATTCCATCTTGCAAGTGTACTATGCAATACTGTTACAGAATAGAAAGTGCTACTGCTTCCCTTCCCTATAGTTGATTTTATTGTATCCCTGGGTTTTCTCAAGTCCTTTTAAGTTAGTATCGATAACTTTGCTATTTTACTCATAAATTTGCTGCATAACCCGAAGCCCGCTGGGCTATGGTTAAATTCTTGCCTGTGCTAAGAAGACATTTACAATTTTTAAGTAGATTTTGAAAGGTTTGCATACTTTTGAAGGTTATTTTTACACTCCTTGCTTCCTTGCACTTCTCGGTGGTTTTCTAAGCGTACCGATATGCACACTCGCGTTTAGGAAAGCATAGTTTGAGCGATTTCGGAAGTAATTTAATGGAAAGGAGTAATTTACAAATATTAAGTGTATCTTGTAATGTTTGCATACTTTTAGAAGATTTTTACACTTGTGAATCGTAACACTGGGAAGTATGGCATATGTTTAACATTTTTCTGAACACTGTTCCTATTAAATTGCTTTCATCGCAATTCCAATATATTTGCGTGTATAAATTGCACCGAAATATAATTCACAATAATGTGCACCGCAATAAAATTATTAAAATTTGTAAACGAATACATATAATATTGCTCACCAGGTAAGTAAGTAAGCACCGCTGTTTGAACTTCACAATTATTACAATTTTTTGAATAACAATTACAAAGCTGGATGAAAGAAGTTTGTAACGGTTGTCACTACCACAAGCCCCACTTCATGTACATCCAGCCGTGCTCGGAAGATATGAGAAGATGATCACTAACAGTAACTGTTATTAACACTTTCATGCACCATATAAATTGTTCACACTACAGGTTAGAAGAATCAACAGTTGATCCGTGTTGTTCCGCCGCACGTTGGGAACTTTATGTCCTTGCAAGCGTTGGTAGACACGTATTTATAAAGCGTACGCATCCGCAGATCCTTGCTACAGGACCTTGCTACAGTTCTTCACACTTGCTCTCTCCAGGATGCGCTGTTTAAATGATACGACTGGCGGGCTTTCCTTCGCTGATACTATTAGCCGTGCTACATCGGGAAGCTAACTGTGACTTCAAGTATGTGGTTGATAAAACAATGACGTCACTTGACAATTTTTATGCAAAAATTAGAAAAGCCATTTAAATTAAACCAAGGTCTAAGGGAAACTAAATTTCGTATGGCAATTGCAGGCATTGCAAGAAAAAGCAGAGACAAAATATTTTTATAATTTCGTTATAACGATTTAATTTTCCATATTGTTAGCACATTGTGCTGAGAGAAATACTGGTCCATAAAGTATTTCCTCCACTTATCTCGAGCATGCTCGGTTAACAAAACATGGTGATTAGCCATTACTACAAATGTATGTGATGGTTACAGTTTTCGTTTTGGTTCTTCGATCAATTGTGGCAATGCATTGTTAAACTCCTTAATTAATTTGTATTTTTTAAATTTGTGGTAATTGAACCTCATATTTAAAAAGACAGTGTTTATATAGTGACATATTTGTTGAACTATACAGAGAAAATGTTAGGTAGGGCTATAAGTTTGCTCACTAGTGTTTGAGTGACTAAAAACCACGTGGGCCTGAACGTTAAATGTTGTATCTGCGGTGTATCATTCACTTGTTGCTCAGGCAGTTATCTCATGCAACATTCCTTCGTTTCGCTTTATGTGCACAGGCATGTCAAACCAGTTTCTCACATGGAAAGAACATCAACAGTTGTCTATAATTACATCATGTTTTTAATGTTGTTTTAATGAAATGTTCATAATTACTCATTTTACATAATTTTTCGAATATTGTCTTTCAACTAACTTTCAACATTCAATATTTTTAAAAACTTTATCCAAAGTAATTAAAGAAACAAGTTTGACATGTCTGTTATGTACAGTTCTAATACTGAGTACTGGTTATTTATATACGTATTTCGTGTGCGGATGGGTACAGATTTAACGGATTTGTAGTTAAGGTAAATGTTTAAATGAATAAACTAATAGACTAATAGTTAATCCTAGTGCTTTACCACTACTACTATGTAATGTTGGAAAATTTAAGTGTTGACAGCGCACTGCATAAGCAAAAGGACAGTGTAAACATTTCGTTAATGCAAATCACCATTAAAACGACATTCAATACATCGTACATCACATCGTAGCTGTAAGCTAATCGATGGATTGTTCAAGTGATTGGTGGAAAATTGTGCTCAAAGCTGGAAACGCTACGGCATAGTTGTTAAGGTTTGTGGAGCTTGAGTAAAAAAAATAATACATTAAAGTGATTCAATAGAGAATGTTTCAATGACCCGATTACTTGTTTCGACTCGTTCTTGTAATGTCGATTTTTTATTATTTGATTTAATTCCAATTCAATTCTAAATTTTCTGAAGTTTATTATAGAACTTGTAAGTTGTTGTAAGAAGGACAATTTAACCTGTATATTTACAACACATATACAGCATAATACAAATTTCCGATGCAATACGGCCTGGCCGTCACTTCTGAAATAAAAGAAAACCTGAATAAAAGAAATACCGACATTTTAAGCACAGTACAGTAAACATGATGAGATACATTGCAAACAGGACAATGATAACAACGTTCAATCTTTTTGTTGATTTCATGTAGGAACATTATGTTGACATTTGCAAAAAGTTATTGCCCACCATTATGTTAACCATTAAAAACAGTTTTTAATTTCTTGACTATTCATTATGGCTTAAAACAAAAGTTCTTGTAAAACTCTGTCAATGAAATAAGTTTTGACTAGTATTGAACTTAAAATTACAATGATTTGGCCATATGAGCCCAAGGGTACCTATGAAGAGTGAACCCTTAACGTACGATTGCATATTGTCTTACAAAATAGCTGTAGCTGAACTTGTAGATAGACCCCTTTTTACAGTTCATACGGGGGTAAATCAGTTCGGCATCCGCAAAACTTACAAAAAAAAAAAAACTTGAATCCGTCCTCAATAAAAAATTTACTATCGACATTTGAGTTTTGAAGATGAGCGATGTATCATGCAACAATTGTTCCAAAAATTTATGATTTGGTACACCCATGAATGTATGAAAGTTGGAGAAAAAAAAATTCTTGATAATAGCAGATGTACTTGATGGCCAGAGATAAAAAACTCTGTAAACTATCAAAAGAAAACAACATCGGTCGAAATTAACTAACAGAATTCGGCAAACTATTGAAACACCGTACAATTTGGCCGTTATGCATGAACCAGAGAACTATTATAAAAGAGTGTTAATATGGTTTGGATTTGAATTTGAAGGCAAAAGAAAGGCATCAGGAAGAAAGTCTACCGAGATGCATACCATACATATGATTTCTACTCTGAAACATACCGGTGGTTTCAAGGCTCCATGAACCATCAGGCACTGGAACACAACACTTGATTTTTTTTTCATTCAAAAACACAACACTTGATTTATGGTCTAAATATGCAAATAGACTATTAGAAGGTTTTTATTCGGTAGTAACGACCAGGCCGTATTGCAGCGATTGATGGTTTGATGGTTTGATGGTTACTGCGAACAAATTAGAGTCTTTAGAGAAGATTATAAGAGCTACATAGGCCTCAGTTCTTTTATTCTCACTGTAACAAGGGAGAACCACATGTAAGATGACTCCATTGGCCTTGCCAAGTAGTTTATTTATATCTATCAAATACAATAGTAATTGAATTTATTGCAACAGACTTCATGCTTGAATATCATAGAGCAGCTTTGGTCCTTTTTTTACCACCATTCAATTCACAATTGGGCAATTACTGACATAAAAAACAGGTAAACTCGCGCCTCAAAAGGTCAGGCAGGTTCACGTCCTTGCTAAGGTGTAAAACGAGGTACAGTAGATTCCCGAGTTACGCGGATAATGTGTTCCAAAGGAAACCGCGTAACTCGAATATCCGCGTGAGTCGAATTTAACCAAAATCAGCGGAAATACTGTCAAAAACGTGTAATTTGTGTTTGTAAAATATATTTTCAGGTCGTTCATTTTTTAGTTAATGGATTTGTTCAGAATCTCCATGTAATTAACTATTTTCGTTATTTTAAAATATTGCCAAAAATTTCTTGAGTTAAAAAGAAAAATATCTCTGCGTGTTCCCGCAACAAATGTTGCCGTAACATTTTCATAGACCCGCGCCTAAGGGAAAATCATACCATTTTTGCACTACATACCTGATTAAGAAATGGAGGTGTGCCTCGACGAACTATGTAGCTGCTTAACAAGCACACAGTACTCGATGGAACTTAACGGTTGATTAGGAAAATATGCACAGTTCACGATGGGACCGAAGGACTCTTAAAAAGTGGGATGAACTCCGTGGAAATGAAAAACTGTTTAAAATAGACAGTGGGAAACCGTTGGTGCTTGTCAAAATGGGTTTGTTGGTTTGCCGACTCTGCCTTACGTATTGATGATGATGATGATGATGTTGATGGTGAAATAAATTCGAAGCATAAAAGAGTGCATATTACAACTGATATATTTATTTAAAAAAAAAAAAAAAAACTACTGTGAAATATCTTTTTGAAATGGTATAGCGATTTCAACATCACCATTGCATAGCAGGTTAACATACGATACACTGTTTTCATAGTTCTAAGCCGCTTGCTTGCTTTCTCTTTTATTTTTTTTAAGTTTCTTTTTACAGCCAAAATGTGTATTCCTTGATTGCCAAAAAACACCGACCGTCAAAACCATAATCATCATCAGTGGATCATCAGAAGCCGTTAAACTATTGAAACGTTCAGACTCATACTAAACTCAAACACAAAAAAAAAACTAAATAACTGGAATAATAGTTCTGAATTATAATGGTGACTTGCTTGAAAATAAAATACAAAGAATAAAACGCTGCCCGACTTCATAACAGAAAGCTACCTAATAGCTGTTTAACTAATCCGAACTTTGACGTTACTTATCTATAGCAAGTTCACTATTTAATCAATAATCTTTAGTTGATCAAACACGTTGAGCACTATGACGGCACTATGGGACCACCAGTGAACTTCCCCGTTAACCGGTCCGCTGGGACCTTAAGAGCCGTTTTGTTCAGGGATTGTGAACATATTCGATGCAAGTTGTTTGAAAGTTTTATATTATTAATCTTATGAAGACAAACAAAATTTCTATTTTATTTGCCATTAAAAGAATTTCAAAGAATTTACCTTTTGGTTCTGTTTTCCGGTTTTATTTTTCTTTTTTACAAATTGCTTGCATTAGCGATGGGCCGCTCCGATCGCACTGGAGCATGCTCCGACTTCATCCTAGAGCCGGGTTTGCTCCAACCGCTCCGGAGCGAGCTTTGCTCCAACCGCTCCGGAGTGTACTTCGCTCCAACCACTCCACAGCAAGCTCCGCTCCGACCTGAACGAAAAAAAAGGTAAAATTGAGTGCGTTGTATTTTAGTTCATTCACACATCGCTCAAAGCGGAGCCCCGGAGCGATCGGAACGGATCCTGCTCCAGAGTTCCATCCACACATGCCTGTAGCGGGTCGGAACCGGTTCCGAATGAGGAGCGAGTTTTCCCATCACTAGCGTGCATTTTTGGCTGGCTCATTTTCATTTTACGACCAATCACCGATCGACAGGAAAGAAGGGCAAAACAAGCGTAGCGCTAACCGTACTAAGCGAATTAGGCCATTTGAGAGCCCTAGCCAAAACATATTTTTTATGAGCGCCTTATCCGGCGGTTTTGAATTTGACAACCATGCTGCAAAGAGAAGAATGGCAAATCTGTTCAACGGGCGCTTACCTTTTTTCCAGAATTGCCACCAGAGGGAGCGAAAAACGTTGGCTGTCATCTAAAATTGGCGCGTAGCAATTGATTGTGCTTGTTTGTGGTCCAACCAAACGAAGCAGCGTACAGTGTGCCGTGAAGATTCTGTTTCATTTCAAGCTCGGCTAATTGTTCTGTGTTTTTCATCGAACTTATCATGGATGTTGCTGACGCACATGTGGGCCAGCTACGTGTTCGAGATGAAGTGGGAGTCCGATGCCAGAAATTGTTTTTGGATTTCCTCGAAGAGTGAGTACGATGGTGGCAGTATTGGGGTGTAACAATTGTTTATGAATTCCTTCGTGTTGCAGGTTCAAAGAGGACGGGGAGATCAAGTATCTGAAGACGATCAAAGATCTTGTCAATCCCGACAGGTCGACATTGGAGGTCAGTTTCGAGGATGTAGAAAATTACAACCAAACGTTGGCCACCGCTATCATCGAGGAGTACTACCGCATCTTTCCCTATCTGTGCCAATCGGTATCAAACTTTGTTCGCGATAGAACCAGCTTGAAAAAGCCCAAAGAGTGTTACGTATCGTTTGTGGACGTACCCACGCGCCACAAGGTACGAGAACTGAGCACTTCGAAGATTGGAACGTTGATCCGTATTTCGGGCCAGGTGGTACGCACGCACCCGGTTCATCCTGAGCTGGTGCTGGGAACATTCGTCTGTCTCGATTGTCAGACAGAAATCCGAGATGTGGAGCAACAGTTTAAGTTTACTAATCCTACCATCTGTCGCAATCCGGTGTGTGCAAATCGTCGACGCTTCATGCTGGAGGTGGACAAGTCGTTGTTTATTGACTTCCAAAAGGTGCGCATTCAGGAGACGCAAGCGGAGCTGCCACGAGGATGCATTCCTCGTTCCGTAGAGGTGATTTTGCGAGCAGAAATGGTAGAAACGGTTCAAGCAGGAGACCGATACGACTTCACCGGCACGCTGATTGTGATCCCTGACGTTGGTGCACTGCAGCTGCCAGGTGCAAAGGCGGAAATCGGATCGCGCCACAAGCAGGGCGATAATGCGGCCGAAGGAGTTCGGGGCTTGAAAGCGTTGGGAATGCGCGATTTGAACTATAAGATGGCTTTCCTTGCCTGCTCGGTGCAGGTGACTTCCTCTCGATTCGGTGGCACCGACATGCCGATGAGTGAAGTAACAGCGCAAATTATGAAGGATCAAATGACTCCGGCTGAATGGAACAAGGTGTACGAAATGTCGCGCGACCCTCGACTGTACCAGAACTTAATCAACAGTCTATTCCCGTCCATTTACGGAAACGACGAGGTAAAGCGCGGGATTTTGTTGATGCTGTTCGGTGGCGTAGCTAAAACTACGCAAGAAAGTAAGTATTTGGAACACAATGTGCGTGTAGCAAAAAAAAAATCTAATCAATTGTTTTTTTCTTTTACTTTTTCGCTTTGCAGAGACTACTCTTCGTGGTGACATAAACGTGTGCATAGTTGGTGATCCTAGTACGGCCAAGTCACAATTTTTGAAGCAAGTTTCGGACTTCTCGCCCCGTGCGGTGTACACGTCCGGCAAAGCATCATCTGCTGCCGGTCTAACGGCGGCTGTAGTAAGGGATGAGGAAAGTTTCGATTTTGTCATCGAAGCCGGAGCGCTTATGCTGGCTGACAATGGTATATGCTGTATCGACGAGTTCGACAAGATGGATCCGCACGATCAGGTTGCTATTCACGAAGCAATGGAACAGCAAACCATATCGATTGCTAAAGCCGGTGTGCGGGCCACGCTGAATGCGCGCACTTCGATCCTGGCAGCTGCGAACCCAATCGGCGGCAGGTACGACCGGTCGAAATCGCTGCAGCAGAACATACAGCTGACGGCACCGATTATGTCGCGCTTTGATCTGTTCTTCATTCTGGTAGACGAATGCAATGAAGTGGTTGATTATGCGATCGCAAGAAAAATAGTCGATCTGCACTCGCACATAGAACACTCCCTGGATCAAATATACTCCCGTGAGGACGTTCTGCGCTACATCATGTTTGCGCGCCAATTTAAGCCAGTGATTCAGCCTGAAGCGATGGAGCTGTTGGTGGAGAACTATGGCCATTTGCGCCAGCGAGATACTGGCACAACTGGCAAAAGCACCTGGCGAATCACTGTTCGTCAGCTTGAAAGTATGATACGTCTCAGTGAGGCAATGGCTAAAATGGAATGTAGCGAAGAGGTGACTGAACGGCATGTGAAGGAAGCTTACCGATTGCTGAACAAATCAATCATTCGTGTGGAGCAGCCAGATATTCATCTAGATGACGAGGAAGGTGAAGAAAGCGAGAACGTGATGGACATTGCTGAAGAAATGACGGAAGATACGCCTGCAACCAATGGAACGGATGAAACGCAGGAAGATACGCCCGTAATAGCGAAGAAAAAGCTGACGCTTTCCTTTGAAGAGTACAAAAATCTTTCCAACATGCTGGTCATTCACATGCGCAACGAAGAGAGCCGCATGGAGTCGGAAGAGCTTGACCGGGAAGGAATTAGTAAGACGGAGTTAATTAACTGGTACCTGAGTCAAGTTGAGGATCAGTTGGAATCGGTGGAGGAGCTGATGGAGAGAAAGGTTCTCATCGAAAAAGTGATCGATCGATTGATTTACCACGTAAGTATAGGATGCGTTGAATTGTTTGGGATGATCTTAATTTTGATCGTACTGTTTTTTTCTTTCCTTTTTTAGGATCAAGTTATCATACCTCTAAAGAATGCTAAACTTGATGATAAGGACAAATCTGACGATCAAGATGTGTTGCTGGTGGTGCATCCTAATTACATTGTTGAAAGTTAACTTGGCGAGAGATCGCTTTTTGATATATATTTTCGTACATACTATTACTTAGGTTAAGATGTTTTGCATAACATTTCGTGTGTCTCATTTCGTTTTTTAATAAATTGAACAATAAAGTACTTTAAAAAATATGAAGAATTAACTTCGTGTTTCTTGTGATGATTGGTTTAAATATGAATCGTCTTCCGTTAAGAAAGTGAAAGATAATTTAATCAGCTCGGTAGAGTTAAGATACATTACAGAGCTCAGGGCCGCAGTGAAGAGAGTAAACTATAATAATCGGACGACGGACGAGTTCATCTCCTTCCTTTGAAATTCAAATATCCTTATGATGCATTACAAAGTCTAAAGTACCATCTTGCAGTAAATTTCTCCATACAAGTAGACGACCGTCCTAAGATCGTTCAAGGCTATACAGATAGAATGGGCATGAAAACTGTTTTAAGATAAGAATTCGAATTCGAAAGAAACATTTCCATACAAGACCGATTGTTTTGTGTTTGAAGGTATAAAAGCAAGAGATGGTCTTATTTGTTTTTATATTTATCTTAATTTTCATCGTCTTCAATCTTAGGCGCTAGGTAGTAACGGATGTGGCCCAGATCTGGGATGCGATATTCAACAACCAATGGTACGTCAGCCGACATAGACAGCTGCACTTGGTTGCACAGTGGCGTCGCTTTCGTGAAGGAGTTCAGGTATCGACAAGCGAAGGTAAGCGTCACGGGCTCCTGCATTTCGATGATGACCGATTCATCCTCTTTATCCACAGTCGAGGTTTGCGCCAGTTTGATGTTAGCCGAACCAGCGTCACCCGATGCCGAAAATTTCACACCTAGTATTACGATACAAACAATAATATTAGCTCATTTCTTCTACAGTCAACGCTGACGAGGATGCCTACCTTCTTTAGTGCACGAGATGACAACTGATTCGCCGAACTGCGACAAATCGCGGCAGATGCGTGCGAACTCCATCGCTGGCATACGGACGACGCACGCATAATCCGTTTCCGGGATGCCGAGATGTTCCTGGTCCAGATTCATTAGCTTCATTTCATAATCAGACACTTTCTCTTGATTCTGAGATTCGAACATAAACGTTACGGTATCGGCATTGTCCTGGGCTTTCATCGTTAGTGTATCATCGTTGTTGGCACACTTCATGATTTTGGCCATATTCGCCAAATTCATTCCCATGGACAAGTTTCTATCACACCGGTATTTGTCGAATCCGTCGGAACGAAGTGAAAGCGAAACGAGGGAAACGTGAGAGTTGTCCATCGCTTGTAATTGAATACCAGAGTCGCTGCAATCGAACGTGGCCTCATTGAGCAGATCCTTGATAGCGTCCAGCACCTTCTTCAGGACGTTGCTGGCGTTCAGTCGTGCTTCGAACATGATGATGCTGGAAAGAAACAATTATGCAAAATATTGGAACATGTATTTACAGGTAAAAATGATGATGCTGGGAAGGTTGGTCCTATTAAAATGCTTACCTTTTTCTATATAAGTGACAAACCCAAAGCTCTACAGAATACAAAGACGGAGACGCGTACGCGACAAAAGTTGGAGAACGATTAAGCTAAATTTTCTGTAATTTGGCGCTCCACCTTTGATGCTTACAAAAAGGCGCGAAATAATAACACACAGCTGTCAGTATGCATGGCAGCTGTGACAGCCGAATCGGCATAGTGGTCGCGCCCAGTTCTGCTCGTGGACAATTATATTTTTCTTTTAATTTATCCGTTGGATCAATGATTGAATTAAACTTTCATTTCTACCAGATTTCAAAACGCTGATTGTCCAGCGGATTCGGGATCGGAAGCATACCGGATAATAGAAATGAACGGCTAGTCGATGGATTCATGTAAAAGTAAAGGATTTTATTTATTATAAGAGCATGGATTGTCTATGGACAAATTAACAATTCCTCATGTTTCATATGAATTTATTTGTTGTTTGAACTTAAAACATGCAAAATATAAAAAAACTTGTAAAATAACCCATTAATTTTGTGCAGAAAATTAAGAAAGTTCGATAGTTTCTGTGATGATTGGAGCTGATGAACATTTTTTCTGTGATTGGTGGCGTTTGCCACCAATTTGCCTCAAAGTTTCTAGATTTGTTTAATGTGGTACTTGTGGTTATTGTGGTATGCAGTTTAATTAGGAAATAAATCGTAAAAACACTTTGTAGCTGATTAAGAATGTGAGATGTACTTCTACCAACTATGAAGTTGCCTAACAAGCGTACGATACTCAATAGAACTTTTCCGGCTGTTTACTGGCGCAGTGGCCAGTAGTGATGAGCGTTCCGGAGCGCATCAACGGCTCCGTAACCAACTTCGATTTTTGCCCGGAGCCAGCTCCGAACTAACGGCTTCGTAGACAGCTCCGGACCAACAGCTCCGAACCAACGGTTCCGAACCAACGGCTTGGAACCAACGGCTCCGGACTAACGGTTCTGCAATCGGCCCGAATTATGCATTATTTTCAATGAGTTTTTAAGCTAGTTTTTCATCTGCGACTTATGATTATCGTCTTATTTCCTCCCATATGGATTGACTTTTAAAGCTCAACTTCGTCAAAAGTTTGATATGACAGATGACGTCGTTTAAGGTATATTGGCATGGCCTCTTACGTATAATCTCATATGAAAGCCTGTGGCAAAATCGCATGCGGCAAAGCTGTGTTCGAAGCTCCGGATCCGTTAGTTCGGAGCCGGCTCCGGAGCTGTTAGTTCGGAACCGGCTCAGGAGCCAAATCCTGCGTATGGGGGGGTTGTGATTTAGTGTACTCATAGCAGGATAGTCAATCCTACGTATGGGGAGCGGCAGCAATCCGTATGGGATTCGATGCTACGTCGGGCCTGATCTTATGAAACAGGCCTATGCCGCTACCCATAAGACCACCGAGCCGCTCCAACGTCAGATTTAACTGATGTTTTACTTTATATAGCATGTTGATATATATTGCTACAAGTAATAAATTTATAACATGAAATAAATGGAACCATAGCTCTGTTTTATATAAATGATAAATTGCTTGAAAATAGAATCCGAAGAAAAATATATGTGCTCGATTAAATGAAAGCTAACGAATAGTGGTTTAAATGATGCAGAACGAACTTCGGTACTGCTCTACTGTAATTTACCTATTTAAACAGCGTCAAACAATTGGCTGCTTAAGCAAATTTCGTTATTTGGGATGGTAATCGATAGCAAATTGCGGCTTGTTAATGCAACATGCTCCGTTCATTATGTATGTAATCTAAAGGCTGGTCTTAGTTATCGTAAATCCCAATTGACGACCTGTATTTGATTGAATTGTCTGAAACTATTTTTTTTTAATTATTTAAATTTATAAAATATTTGCCAATTTGTGTTCTAGGCATGTTAGCAAGCAAGCGACACAACATGGAATTCTGCGGCTATTGTATTTTACAAGGAAAGATGGGTATCTCAGGGACCACTTGTACATACAACAAAATCGTTAAAAACAAAACGAATTATCCATCAATAAAAATAGAAAGCTTAAGTAACAATAAATTCATATGCAGATGATGAAATCAAAGCATCCATAAATAACTGTGGGGTGATGCTCATGGAAATGCTGCAGGCCTTTCATAACAAAAGAAAATAAACTTTAAAACTTGAAAGCAAATATATCTAAATTATTGTCGAAAAATTTGTTTAATAATGCGCAAAAACTCAAAGTATTTTACAATATAACATAATTAATTAACTTGAACTTGGCGACCTGGCCATGTCTTTTAGACGTGCTCGGATATGGGCGGGCCAAAGAAGAAGAAGTAATTAACTTGAAATTAAATTTTGCAAAAAAATTTAAAGCAAATGCAAATAATTTAAAGATTGCAAAAACTATAACTAAAGCAATGGATATTAATTCAACATGAAGAGAAATCCTCGATTTTCTCTGACTGAAAATAGAAAATTATTGAAACAAATCAGATCTGTTCGGATTATTTTAAAACATTGTTTTCTTGTGGATTCTTATTATTGTTATAGTTTGGAAACTTGTTTGGCTTAGAACATAGACCCCAATGTTGATTCGAATCCCCTCAATTAGATCGATTCTAAATACACTGAGTATTTTGGTTCTGGCTCGAGTACTGATTGATCCGGCTAAGAATCGAATCTCAGATTCCGATTCGAGTTCTATTCCTATCAAACATTCGAATTATGTAGTGCCTTTTTAAGAGGCATACGTAATTGCTACTCGAGCTCTGGGTACACCGGATTGCTAGCAGATTTTCAATGACAAACCGGCTTGCAGCCCATAATGAGTTTGACAATGTTAATTATACGATTATTTGGGTAGAATTAACGAGGCTTTATGGACACAGTTAGCATGAAGTAATCATTTTGAATTTTGAGTTCAGTTTGTTAATTCAATGTGTTGCATAGTGCAACCTGTTGATGATGAAAAATACAGTAGAACGTTGATTATCCGGGTTCCAAACTCCGGACATATTGACCGGGGGTACGGATTATCCATGGCTTAACAATTTGACAGAAGAAAAATACCCATTACCATATGGTTGAATCAAGTTTCGAAAAGAACCAATCCTTAGTGTTATGGTAAATAAATCGATTTTTTGTACATTCAAGGCTAGACAAGTGACTTATAATTAACTTATTCCCATAAAATCTAAGCTAGGATTACAAATATGTATATGCTTGCAAGTCGATAATTCTTCATGTGTCTGGTTCCGATCATTCCAGATAATCGACGTTCTTCTGTATTTACGAAAATGAATTAATTTTTTAGACCAATTTACCGTTGGGTACATTTTAAGGAACTTCAAAAATCACATGTTTATTTTGTGGAATCCTTTTCGTTACTTATTTTGTTTATCATAATAGAGAATATGAGTTCATTTTTATCTATCGTGTCTTTTTTCCTTTCAAACGATGCGATCTTGCGCCTGTAGTACCCGTACCAAAAAAGTCCTAGTAACAAACCTAGTTTGAGGTGAAGACGCGTGTTGCTTTAAAGAATTCAGTCGTGTACTTACTTAGTTACTTACTTATTGGGCGCTACAACCGCTTTGTGGTCTTGGTCTCCTACAACAAGCTCTGGAACAGCTCAGGGTTTCACGCCGCCGTCTGCAAATCTGTTATCCCGGCCTTGATGGTGGAAGCTTCTACGCCGTTCTCAGACGTGAACACGTTATAAATAATAATAATTTAACTATAAAACAGCGTACATAGCAATACGGCCTCACCGTTAATGCCGATTAAAAAAATAAAACAGCCTACATTATGTTGAATTTAAATTTTAAGTGTGGGTCAACAATTTTTTTATCTAACTTAATTTTAATAGATCCCTGAAGTACATTTATTTGGAAACTTTTCTTTGTATAGTTAATATACAGTAACAGTTCCTTGCAATAATAGCTTGATCGTAGATTGTGTCTTTACTTTGTAGTTTGCGGCATTCAATCACATTTGTACATTTGATACATGTTGGTTGAAGTGGAGTTGTTTATTCTTCCAATACGTAGTAGTAGATTGGGCTAAGCGGAACGGATTTGCAGAGTGGATATGAAGGCTTCTTACGGTAAGTGCATAAACCGCGGTGGGTAGCACGGTGAAAGGAGCTAAAATTTAGCAAGAAATTAATTACAAAGCTAGCAGCAGCGTACGTGTCTGATGTATGTAAATTTGATTGGTGTTATCTCATTTGCATATAATTGAGCGTATTACGTATGTATAAACCTTTTGTTCGGTGGTGTTGATGGCTTGCGTGAAGGCGCCTGAATTTCGTGCACCCACCACAAGCGGTGCAGAAAACGTTAGGTAAGGCGTTTTTCCATTGATGGAAAGATGGGCTACGCGTCAAGCATGGTGCATCAAGGTGTACGCGTAGCTGTTATTTAGAACATTGGCTAGATGACGGATGGTACTAGACCAATTTGAAAGTATTCAAATTTAATACGAAACGGATACAACTATATATTGCAAGATACTATTAGCTGTGGGCTCATTAAAATTGATATATCGATGGTTTGCAGGATCTGGGCAATCACGAGGTTTTCAGCATAAGAATATGCATTATAGCGTGAGTTAGATGCGTTGTAAATAACGATGAGTGGTTCGACTTTCAACACCACACTGTTTTTTCGTTGTTAGTAAGTTAAGGGTGAAGAGGAAAAATGTTCATAAATAAATTTAATATCCGTAGCATTGGACTCAAAGGGCTAGAGTGATTTAATAAGGTAAAAACATATAATACTTACTCTCGAGCAAGAAATAAGTTAAAAAAATAAATTTTGTAAGCCTTCGAATGGTCCGCAAATCGCTCCATCAAAGAGAAGAAAATTTTTACCTCAACCTACATTAGATTGTTTAACAGTTAAACAATGCAACGCCCGCTAAGAGTAAAAGAGTTTTTGCACATCAAGGGCTCTGATATCTTCAATTGATTTTGCTTTTTTTATATGCTTCAGAGCTCGAAACGTTTCATAACTATTACCATGTGGTGCAAGAGTGTATCAGCTTGGCTGTAGGCATTATTTTCCTATACGTATCACTACTTTTGTTCCATTTTCAATTATGTAGCCCTCGGGCTATTTGAGGGCATACTAATCACAGCAACACGAATGAAACCGTAACATGTGCCAAGCAATGTGCTTAGGGGGAGTGTGTTTGAATGTGAATGAAAATGTCGAACTAAATCATCTACATCGCTGTCGCTTTGTAGTGCAATGCACTGTTGTTAGACAGGATTTCTTGGCACTGAGCTTGGGTGTATTTAAAAGGACAGCGAGGGTTTAAGTCGAGTTAATGTCAGTTGCATTTTGCACCACAGAGCAATTTTTCTACTTGACGCTTGGTGCTGCATTCATTCATTTTTGCGGCACCTTGCAGCAATACGCTAAGGGTGAGTTTTGGTTTATGCTTTACTTGCCGGTCGTAATAAAAACATGAAACAACGATGGGGAAAGTCACTCGCTGGAAACACGTGTTTTTCTTACTCGTAGGCATGCGTTGGAAGCAGGTGAGAGATTGAAGGGGAACACGGTTTCGTAGTCACTCAATGCGTTGAGTGACCGCAACCACATTCGGTCCGGCTCAAGCAGGACTGTTAATTCGTCTAGGATGCATATAAGTCTACACAACAAGCCAACACTGTCGCCAAGTTGAAGGAGTACCGATACTCCAGTGATTAATGAGCTTTCATCGATGGATAAAAAATGATGGTAAATGAGTAAATTTGTGTTATGAAGAGGGAAGCAAGATGTTTTCTCAATATGTCAGTAAAAATGTCGTGCAGGCTAACGAACTACGAAAATGTGGCTGCACGCAAAAGATAGTGTCATAAACCGTAAGATTGAGTATACTGTTCGAAGATTCACAGTAAAATACTCTTGTAGCAGAAGTAACATGCTCAAAATATGTCAAATAGTATTACCTATTGTTATTTTTTCATTATTTTCCTCTAACCTGGATGGTTTTGATGCTTGAATGAAACATTCATGTTCAATAAGTACATATGTTTAAAATAAATTGTGTTACCTGATGGTGTTGGGTTCTGCGATGCAAGAATCATTTTTAACCCTTTACAGAAAAAAAACCCATTCCAAATGATCATCATCTGTTAATCTGGCCACTGTCAACCTGTAAATTCATCGCACTTCATCAGACCAGCGGGAATCAAGTGAGCGTTTCGCTTTACTGAGCGGTGAAGGTAAGGCGGTCTAGGATGTGTGTTTTATGTTTTACCAACACTAGAAAATACTTGCACTATCATCGCTCCGAACGAGCAAGGTTGGTCATCGTGGGTGTTGCAGTATGTTACTGTACGTGCGGCATATTACAAACGATCTCTACCAGCTCGATTGTTTCTTTTGGGAGCAATACATCACTTTGGAAAGTTTACTGAAAGAAGCATGCTATCACCTTAAGAACCAGATGAACTATTTGATTTATAGGGCATTTCTGCGGATGCTTTCTTCGTAGAATGCTGTGTGTTGGTAGAAAGTCTTCAGATTTTTTAACGTTGCTCTCGATTTTGCTGTATTTTTAAACTCTGTAAGTGGTTGTCTATTTTCTCATGCTTCTATTTATGTTTCATTATCATCGTTCGTTGCCATATTGTTTGTTATGAATAGGATAGAAGAGTTTTGTGGCCACGGCAAAAAAGCTGAATCGTGTAGTTGCTTTGATTTAGGTGAAACATTAATTTTTCTGCTGGAATAGTTGAACGTCATCAGACACATAAACGTTGAATACATATGGTCCAGTAAGGTTTTGTACGCACAGTAAGGGAGATCAAAAAAACGGTGATTGCAATACTTCTTTCATTGCTTTGCCGTATTTGGTGTCTCATCGTCCTTTCGTCGTTCAGGCAGATATAAAACATGATACCATCAATGCATTAGCGCAGCACAACGTGATGTGCATGGACTATGGTTGGCAGGATCTTAGCCCCATACGCGTTTCATGTGTCCAATCTGGTTGACCTGCTATTAGGGTTGATTGAAATCAAGTATCGAGAATCATAAACTACAGATACAACCATTGCGATCTATCAGATAATCGATATCGACAATAATTCACATGCACTTATGCACTAGCAACAGAGGAAATATATTGCTGATTTGAGCAAGCAATTGAAAATTGAAAATGATAATACAGTATTTTCCGAGGGACGTGGATTTGTAGATATTTTTAAATTTGACAGAAGAAGGATTTCATAACTGATTTATCGAGTTTTTCATTGAGTTTTTGCAATTATTTGGGGGTTGATCTCATTGAAAGATGTGTTCCGTGTTTATAACACAAATTTCGTAAAACATGATTAGTCAAACAATATTTTATGAAAAGAAAATGTAAATAAAAGTATTGCATTATTGTGTTGTTTTTCAATTTAAATTTCTTTGTACATCCAAGTGTCATCCAATATTCGACCTATGCGGTTTTCCCTGGGACGCGTAATTCGCGTAACTCGTGAAAAAATTGTACAACTATGTTATACAATTCAAACAACACTTTTGAGAGCTTGTGTTTTGAAATGTAAACATTATGTAAAAATAATTGGTTGATTGATTGCCCTTAAAAAATACAAGGTATTTTTGTAATTGAAATTTAAACCGTTCAACTAGCGTTTTATCATATTATCGGTTGAAAAAGAATTTCGTAATGTAAAAAAACCCAATTCAAAATAACTTTAATTGAAAGGTCTGTATCCGAGATTGCTGAAGTTTGTATTTTGTTTGAGCAATACCCTGAAAACGAATCACCAACACCTAGCTGGATGCAGGGAATTCAATAATGTAGCCATATTCCGTGCCATAACCCGACCGCAGCAACAGTAGACTCCATCCGCACGTGTGTAGACATTGAACGGGTTCGAAGCAAAAGGTGTTTCGTAGGCTTTTACGGTTCAACGGTTTTAAGTAGCTATCGAGCAATAGATTTTTTACCGTCGCATTTCGCCCTCGTTCGACATCATTTTTGATGACTTGTAATGGCAGATTTGTGACTGCTGCTTCTACGAAGAAACCACACGTTGTGTATTGGCCGAATCGGGCTTAATGTGCAGTGAGGCGTTATATTTAGAACTTGGTGTTGAAGGAAATTGAAAACAACGTCTACAAATGTGACAAACATGTGTTTTTACGGGTTAGTAACAAGTTTGAATTGAGGGCCGCGACCCTATGCTTTTATAAAGGTCAGAGAAAAGATCGTCCGAAAGTTTGTGGAAAAGGAATAGAAAATTTAACATTACCAAAGCTCTTATAAGTGATACACCTAGGAACATAGTATGGAATTGACTTAAATAAAAGAATTGTCAAATTTTCGTAGCATTCGTAGCAACAAGGTTTGGTTTCGTCGCTACGGTGATTTAGTTGTACCAGCAAAGGTCTGGGAAAATAAGGTTCGAGTATCGTCGGGCCTTCTTATGAGACATACATTGCTGCTTAGGTAAATTAATTATGGTAATACAACGAAGAAAGTTACAATATAACATGTTTAGCTAATGAAAATAGCTAGTCATTACTACGACTTACGAGTTTTAAAAGGAAATAGCTAAAACAAAAATCTACACAGAGGATAAGCATCTACAAAGGCCAGCGAAAGAAATGATAACCAGCATAGCCAGATATAAGGCTTTCAACTATGGCATAACGGCGGTCGGTCAGTTCTGTTGGTTAATCTCGTCGTGTTTGTAGCGTAGCAGCAGGATTAAGACCGTATTACTGCTCTTTTACAAGCAATCATAGCGGAGATGTACGATACTACGATGAAAATGAATATTATTCTAGCTATTCATCTCCATTCTGACGTCGCCATTGAGGCATCAAATGAAGTTGATTTGATGCTTCATTTTTTGTTGAACGGCAAAGATGAGCATACCCTTAGTTTAGCGCAGCATAATCACGTAGCAGGATGAAGCTGTTTGTTTTTTTTTTTGCTTAAACAAAAATAGTTTTAAATGAATTGAAAACTACCAGATAGAAGGAAATGGATGAAAGTAATGAAAGCAGACGATAAATGTAAACAAGTTAAGCTACGTCAGGTTTCGTATTGTTAGAGTTTTTATCCTTATTTCATTACCAGTTTTAAAGCATTTTGTCCTTTTTTGAAAGACCGCGTTTACGAAATTGCACTGCATTTGCAATTAGCTCATATTGAAAAGAGAATTCTTTCAACTCCTAACTGCGTTGTAAATAGTTTGCAAAGCATTTAGCTAACGATTCAAAGCAGCAGGATGATTGTGATGCTATTTGATAATGGATGTATTCAGCATTTGCTTGGTAATAATTTTAGATGAAAGCACAAAATGTGCAACCGGTAAATGGTGTTTGTGGTATGATCGCCACTGGCGTATCAATGTAATGTGTTATATTTGCTAATCTAAAAGGTGGAATATGAGACAGAGATAAACAAGTATATTTTTGATAAAAGTGGACCAAAGAAATAAACATGACACAAATACATTTGATATGAACAGAACAACATTTAGTTTCTTAAATTAAAAATTATGTTTGTTAATGCATCATATGATATGATTTAATGTTAAAACTGTAATCCTTGCTTTAATAATTACACTTTTAACAGATGACGATAATATTTTAAATTTTACAATAAGTACAACCTTTTCTCATGAATTGCCGTACTGCTTTAAATACTTTAGTCAGTCAGCGACAGCTTAAACGATGTGAAGTACGAAGTTGAATGTGTTTTGCAAAACTTAATAATACGCTAAGTATGGAAAATATTGTTAATATTCTGCTGGCAAAAATAATCCTTTGCTGGGTGAAGATAATTCATTTCTAGTTTCTGTAAATTCATAGTAGGTAATGGAGTACGCTCGTTAATTCATTCATAATGATATTGGACTAATATAATTTTTTTTTCGTAGGAACGACCAAACCTTTTTGCTTAAATGGAACAATCCATTTAGTGAAGGCTGAAGATTCAACTATGTGGTAATAATATGTCTAGTAAGGCAGAAATGACCAGCATGACTCAAGGAGAACATTTAGTTAAGAAGTGTTATTAAAAAATATATTCGCGTTAAGGCATTTATAATCATAACTTAAAGGAAATCATGCATAACCTAAAACTAAACTAGATTCAAACATACGGGTTTAAAAAATAGTTATGCAAAACACATAAATATTGTAAAATGAATTATAAAGACTCTTATTGTTTTTTATGCTTTGTTCTTCAATAAAATAGAAGAAAAGTTATAAAGACCGATAGAATAAAAGATGGAACTGGAAAGACATCCACAACATCGCATGGGTTCTTTTGCTTTGACATTTTTACTTTCTTCTCCCTGGATTTTTGCTCCTTTTCTGCAAAGCAATGTCCGATGTACGATTTACTGTCAATATTTTTCAAAAAAAAAAAATTAAATTACTATAAATAATCATTAGTTATCAAGTCGTTATTAAACACGTACATTGATATCGGATGCATATTTCAAAATGAAGAACATCGTCTGATATTCAATCATACATTTAAATCTTATGCAACAAAAAGAAACAATTCTTGAAACAATCAAATGTGTTAAAAATCAACGGGGAGTATCGTGATAAAGATTACAAGTGGAACTCAGAGTGCATTAGTGCCCAAACCTTATGTTTGAAGAACGGTATGGGTGTATGTTATAACTCTGTTGCCTACGTAAACCAGGCTATATTTATTTCTTTACAATCAAATTACAATCACACCACTCTAATTACAATTTCTGGAGCGAGATGGATTAGAGTAAAGCTACTGGATGAGGATTATAATCATGTCTAAAATATAAACAATTACAACAATCGTAAGTAACCCTTAAATCTTTGGTATATCTTTGCTTGTTACCTTTGAGCGTATTGACACCGTTACCTTGAGGAAGTTGAAATTTGTTCACTAAGACTAAGAATTACAAAATGAAACCACAAAAGAGTTTAAACTCATATCGCGGATGAACGCTGATATTGTAATTGCTTTAGATCCGAGCCTATAAAAATGTTCTCAAAATGAGAATATTTGATATAAAAATGAGGCTCATAAAAGTTGTTTTGTTGAGGACACTTTTCCATTGAAAAATTTTGCATTCTCTTTTTATGTGTTTGTGTTTGGATACAGTTATCTAAAATATTTGGATACAGATGCTGTTATAACAGCGTTTGTTTACAGTTTAAACACCAACAATGATGCTTCGTAGGACTTTGCAGGGCTCCGTCGGCTAGAGTCGACATAGAAAGAAAGTCGATGACGGGTAGGAAAAGGGAAGGGATAAGAAGGGCATAAGGACACACTTTCTGTCTCTTTTCGCACGAAACACCTGCAAATAAAAACTAATATTGTGATTTTTACACATGAAAAAGTATTTACATTTGTTTGTGTGTTTTAATATTTTCACAACAAAAAGTTTTGCCAAATTACACATACGTTCTGTTCCACCGATTTTTTAATTTGCGTAGTAACGGTCATGCCGTATTGCTTTCTTTCAACAGATTATTTGGACAAAAATAATGAACGAAAATTCTTATATAGAGTTTTTTTACTACAAAACGGTGCAACATTTTCATAGATCTGGGAATTATATTTTATTTTAACATTTACATATCCAGTGTGCACGTTTGAGTTAGTGTCGTCAGTAGAGTCTTTAGTTAAAGAAAAACTGCATCCTGACAATTTTTAAAGTCTGGAATTTTAAGGGACCGGAATGAAAATCGAGACTTTGAATTACAAATTTGTTTATTTCCCTGCTGAATTCATTGGTAACAGACATCTTTAATAAACATGACTAGATAATTGTTACCGAATCAGTGTTTGAATATTTGGCACAAAGTTATCTGTATTTGCGTATGAATTGTTACCATCAATTCAAATTCTGAGCCAGACACGCGCTTATTGAGCTTGATTTGGGCCAATTTGATTATTTGATTCCTCAAATGGCATGATAACAAATGTCAAATGAAGCTTCCCCGAGCAATTCAGAATGCACAAGGAAGCGGCATACTATGAAATAAGAGTTCAGCAAGGAGTGTTTGCTTGCGGTTGCAATAATCTACAGCCGCTCGTCTGAAATGAAGCTGTTGATTGTTATTGCTATTGTTTTAAAAGCTGCAGCTTCCCACAATGCACCGACGCAAGGCTTCTGGCTTGGTGTTTGTACGCTTCTGCTCCAGGAGAAAACGATTTAATAAAGTTATGAATTCGATTGTCTCGAGCACATAATTCATGAATAATAGAGGAATGAGTTGGAACATAATGAAATAAACGTGTCGCGTATTGCATCCCAGATGCTACTATACTGCCAAGGTGATTCACGTGTACCGTGTTGTACGGCCTCGCATACCGTAGCACCCTTTGCGTATGGTCCTTATTTGTTATCCGGTTAAGAGAGAACGAACAAAGATAAAGTGCTAGAGCGAAAGGGAGGAAAAAGACAGAGCATTCGTGAATTATTAACACTTTGATTTTCTATCAATGACCAACCATGATTGACCTGATGTTCGTCAAATTCACTTTCTTCATTTAAAGGTACTGTGGTTTGGTTTAAAATAATTACGAAATCTATTTTCGTACTTGAAATTAGCTGTTATAAAAAACACAAAAATACATAATACTTGCATGGAATTCAATAACGAATGTGTACATTTATATTCTCCGTAAAATAACCGTGCTGTATACAGTAAAACTGTTAAGTTCACAATGCTTTAGGAAAAACTAATAAGCTCTGTTTAAAACCAAGGATATGTCGCAGATGATAAACATTAATTAGAGAAAAACTAATAAGACTAATAGATGACTAAAATCATACGAATTTCCGACCTTCCGAGGAAGTTGAGGGTGCAAACTACAAAATAAAATTGCATTTGGAAAATGTATGGTTATTTTGCTGTGCTGGGTGTTTGCATTAGTGGTAGCAAATGTTGTACTAAGGCCCTAGGGGCAATTGTATCCCGTTTATTGTTGCAGCCTTTCGTAGCTCGTTTCCTGTGAGCAAAGGTTAGTTGTTTGGTTTCGTTTGCCATGCAAGGTGTGGTGATTTTCATTGCAGAAAGTGGGAAGTTAAACATATTAACGACGATTTATATGCAATATCATGAATATTACAGCAACTGGACACTAATAATCGTAAATCGCGAAAAAGGACAATAAACAATGGAACCTTAATGGGAATCAAATCGCGTCGAGTAGCGTGGAACAGTACCTGCCCTAGAAGGTGGCTACACAATTGACCAGCTTGGTGCACTAGGGGACGATGACGTTCTCAAGACGTTTCGGAAAATGGCCATGTTGATTGCTGGCATAACCTAATAAAAATAGTCCCACGTTCCTATGTGGTAATGTGGCGTCCTAAATCGAACTCACTCTTACCAAGAACAGGAAGCCAACTGGTGACGGAAAATGTTTTCAGCCACCAACCTTTCCTGCATATTGGCTGTTAGTTTTATTTCAAGCTTGAACCCGCACGGCATTCGTACGCTATTCGGAAGAAATTAGCATTGCAACATTGGCCGATTGGACATGATGGAAATGAAGTGTTGGTAAACCAGTACCTCCGAAGAGCTTCCGAACGAAAGGTTGATGTGAGCCTGTTTTACATTGTGAATGTCGTATTATAGGCAAGAATGTGCACGATTCTATAGGTATGCGCGTATTTCATTTGATCTGGCTTTCAAACGTGCCTGTAGGTGAGTATTATTATAAACATGTACCGGTCATGAACGAAAGAATTGCGCGACAATGAGCAATACAAATGAAAGGAAAGTCACATCCGGAAGACATTGAATCTAAAGTTTAGTGCCAGACAGGGTAAATAATTTGTAGCTGCCTGCATTGGTATGGTGGGTCATGATTTACCAATTGTAGGGTAAGCAAGGTTTGGCGTGAGTGTATTTATCGATCGCTATTATACCGCTTTCACAGTGAGTGTTTTATTTTACGGAAATGTGTTTGAGCTATTTATAAAATTACGTATAAAGTAACAAGTTTCATTTTCATAAAATAAATTTCATAAAATGAAATTGAGAACTTCTCTTAAAAAAATAAAAGTAATCCTTAAAACACGCGATACACGTGGCGTACTCACAAGCGTATTCTTGTTCTAGGTTAGCGTCATCTGGTGCAAATCACCGGTAGCTAGACAAAACCGCTATTCTTCGCTCAAAAGGAATTTCTGTTTGCACACCAAATAATTAAAATTATCACTACACTAAATGAAATAGACAAAGCAGAAGACAGCTTATTTCTCGTTTTCCTCACACGAAATATGAATCAGTTTTAATTTTCAATGATTATTTCCCCATAGCACCGGTCATAAAACAATGTTCAAACAAAGCTGAGACAACCGTTTCAATTTCAATGGTAACTCGATGCGTACTTATCGGACAGCTGAATTGCACTTGCCTAGCTTTCCAAATATTGTCACCAGGAGGCTCTGTTGCAGATTGTAATTGTAAGCGATCTGGTGGTGAAAGCGACTGCGGCACCGGTATCCACACGACAGCCCGAATGCCCTCGGAATCGGAATGAATCGGATCGTTGCCCTGTAGTGAGGACTGACTATCAAAATACGAGGTATGAATAAGTATAGAAAATCTAGAAATGTCCAACATGCCCTCCAATTACCTAAGAAGACAAATGCAAGTAAAATAAGCTTTTATAAACACATATAAAAAAGGAAAATAAAATAATAATAATTCAAATACCCTCATTTTTATTGCGCTTGTAGCCATTTGTAGATATATTTATTCTAGGATCATGTAAAAATTAAGTATGTTTAATTTGCGTAAAAAACTCTTCGTCTGTAAATTATTTCATAAAACATCATGTTTGGTATGAGTTCACTTGAGATTTAACTTTAAAATTTATAAATCTGGAGATTCCATACACCAAAACGAGCTGACAGTATCTATTGTTTTTAAAAGAAGCGTGAGGCACCGAATTCAATATGAAATTATTACTTTGTAGGTAGAACTTAGATTTGTAAGTAGAACATATACTGCTGGGAAGTAGCATACATGACATAACCTACTTATTAGATATAATGAATAGATAGTTTTTGACAATGCACGAGTATAATTACACATTACATGTTAAGGGCGGTCTCGTGGTTAGAATGGAACGGGTTAAATATGTTTTTCATGAATTCTATCGATTTTTTTTATTTATGTGAAATGCATTAAAATGGAATCATTCCACATGAACATTTTTTTTTATTTTGAAGTAACGGCCAGGTTATATTGCCATAAAAATAGATTAAAACATAGATCATAGGAATGCAATACTATTAAAACAAGTCTCGTATGCATTTCGTAATCAAAATTTCAATATTTTTTTTTAAATTTAGTTTTCGTATCAAGTATAATATTAAGCATAATAATTATATAATTGAAAAGCTAACTTACAATTGTGTGTTATTTCTAAGCCACCTTAGTATGCTATGTTTTACTACCAAGTTTGTGACAGTACAATCAATTAGAATGCACAGGATAGTACAATCTTATAACCTACTTACATTTACTACGGCATATGTTAAAATGTGTGAGAACCCTGACTGCCATCAACCATTCCACCGTCGCTGTGTGTTTATGTAAATTGATGTTTGGCATTCATTAAGTTTCTCATAGCAGTGTGTTTCCAAAGAATGATATTCATACGCTGAGGCTGCAACAGAATGCGAAAAACGAAAAAGCATCATTCGCTTTTTCATTCGGATTCTTGCAAAATTTCACCGTCAATAATTCTAACAGAAATTGCTCTGGCCAGTAAAAGCATGGATATCAGAAGTTCAAGCTTAATCCTATTGCTGGCCTTTCACAGCTTCCTCATCATCAAAAATACATTATTCATGAAAGAAGTAGAAAAACTCTTCCACTTAATCGCCACTTAAAGCGTTAAGACATTAAAATATTTATTTACTTTCCCACTCTCACCCAAGCTTGAATTTTACGTTTACCGATTTCCTTTCTTCTACCAATTATTAGCAACGGTCCAGAAAATTTGATCGCGTAACAGAAAATGGAAGCAAACGGCAAAGTCAACATTTTACCTATTCATTGTTATTATAATTTGAACCGGATTTGAATTTGCTCTGCTTCGCTTGACGCTGCGACTGATTGCGACTTTGGCAAGTTTTCGCTCATTTAGTTGGGCGTTATTCGAGCGCTTAACGTTACCTTTGGACGGCGGGAAATGGTCTTAAGTATTTCGTTATTGATATTATTATTGCTGAGGTGTTTTTTTTTTGGTGCAAGTTCAACACGATGAGAAAGCGCGCAAATGTTGTTGCTGGTAGGAAGATTTATTATGATTTAATTCCGAAATAAAATGCTACCGTATGTGGGGCGGGTGGCAGCGAAATGGATTGACATGGCAGGCGAATGGAAACAGGCAGGGTAGAAGAAAAACAAAGCTCAAGCTAAGACTGCGTCCTCGGTGGAGCGAAGGAACTTCGCCAAACTCCGACACAAATACTGTAGAAACATCCTTGAAAGCACCACACGCCGATAGGTTACACAAAACGGTGATGGGTCACCTGCGCTAGGAAAACAACCTCTACGGTTAGGTATTCAGATGTACCTCAATATCCGGAAGATAGTGGTTTTTGAAACTGAAATTCCGATTGCTGACGATGCGTGAAAAGGCAGGATGGCAGACTGTTGCCCAGTATGAGTTACTGCAGTTGTCTTCGCTATCTATGCAATGTGGTTGAATTGTTTACGCTCGTTTGGCTGGGTCGTCGAACAAATGCATGTCGTGAAAAGGGGAAATAGTTAAGTTGTAATAGCTGAAACGATAACCCCGGCGCCGTGGAATGCCGAGACATTTTGCAGTTAAATCAAATTATCTTGGGAAAGTTTTGGTTTTCATTAAAAAAACAAAAAGCCCGACAGACTATGTGACTTACTTTCGCTCGTGGTGGTTTTGTAAAGACAAACTTTGAGGCAGATAAAGGCGACACGATACGGTATGAATTATGGGTGAATTAAATTAAAATTTACCAGCCGCAGATTTGATATTTATTGAACATACCTTCTTCGAAACTGATCAGCGTTGAGTAATGGGAAGCAGGAAACGCGAAAGAATGTAAGATTGTGTGTGTGTGTGTGTGTGGTTTCGTAGCTAATCAATTATATGAAATGTTGGGCATCCAGGAGTAACCACAAAACCAAAAATAATGATGAACGTATATAGTTTCAGGTGTAGAGTGATGGTGTTCAATATGCGAAAGTTGTGTTGTGCGAAGTGCGAAAGTAACCAATTATTAATCAATTCAAATACTCTTGCGTTAAAATATCACCTTATTATTGTGTTCAATAAACTTGCTTGTGATGTTACATTTTCTGATCTGTCATTTTACGAAAATGTTTTTCGCGCTTTGATATTAGTGATTTGTTTATTTCTCAACGAAGCCATTACGACAGGCTTTTTATAAATGCTGCGACTAATAAAATATCTTACAATACTACGTTTTTGTTAATGCCGTTATATTGGTAAATGAATGCCGTGTTAACATTTAAATATCAACATTTGTTGAAGTTTTATCGTTGCTCACACCTTTTTGATGTAAGTAACATAAAACTTCATAAGAAACTCGGTTGTCACACATGATACTATGAATGTAAATTTGTACGTACAAATGAATTCGTTGATATGCATTTTCTGCCTTTGATATCTGTGTCCGGAAACCGACACTGAAGGTTTTAAACAAAGTCGTCATTCCCCCAATAAAATCAGCTAGGCACGTGTACACATTCACAGCCAAAAATGAACACGAAAGCTGGAAGCAAGCGTAGTGCGTACCAGGCGGCTTCATTTCATTTGACAACATTTCCATGCTACTGACCCCCTTGGGACGGGTATGATGATGTCTTCGGTGTAGCAAGTCGTGACGAAGGAAGGATAAAATTTGTACATGTTGGTCTCAAGGAAACGTGGCAAATTGATGAAACGCCACATGATTTTGGCAACAGTGAATGAAAGAACGAGAACTACTGTTGTAGTTTATTGTAACTTTCGACAGGCCGTAGCAAACCCTTGGTTCCTTGTGGGCATGGCTCGATTGGATGCGAAACGATACTTTCACGTGAAGCACATTTTCGTTTTACGGCTTTTTATTTCACGATCACGCGTTTAAGTCTTATCTTTCCTTGGAAAAAGTAGGGCATTGTGGAGGGATGAAAGTACAGCTCTTTAGTTTAGCCGAGTATGTGCGAAATAAAACTACCTTTGGTGGAATGTGCAAGCAGGATTCTTTAAATCAATTCAGCCGATATTTTCATCTAGATGCTAAGCGTCAAGCACATGTTATCCATTTGTTGTTTAACTGTTTTTTGTTAAGTGAAAAATAAAGTATTTAATGCTAAATATTAAACTAGTGCTAGAGTGCTCTTGGTTTTGTAACAAACGTAAAATAACTTTTATTTTTACTAAAACACCTTTTAGGGCAATTGATAGTACAGCTTTGTAAAGCGTGAAGATTTGTGTAAACCAAGGGGAATGTATACAATAAGAACAAATAGCTTAAAAATATTCAATTTGTCAGGGCACGATCGCAACATTCATTGCATAAGGGTGGAACGTGATATTTGTCCAGTGTATGAATTGTATGAACAAATTAACGATCTTTGTTTGATTATCCCTGAAGTGATGAACAATGTAATGGAGAAAAGATAACTCATTGTACGAAACAAAAATTGAACACATTTCAAACTTATATCAGAAAGGTGATGTCTTACATATTATAAACATATAATTGAATGAAATATAAATATTTTGAGATACAACATACAAAATAGGTTTAAAATATATTCAAAATTAGCATCTATGATTAAATTTTAGTGGATTGCAGTTGTATAATGAATAGTTCACTTGTGTATATGGCAAACGATATGTAGTTTCAAACGGTAAAGCCAAATTTGAGAGTTGTTTTTCGAACAAAATATGAACAATAATTGCTGTAGGAACGTGAGAAGTTTGTTTTCATCTACTATGTATTACTCGTTACTGCCGAATAAAAAAAAAGACTGTGTGTTGGTAAAACAGTTGGTTTTTGATAATTGTGCATACACCCAGACAGTGTGTCGTGCAAACTAGCGCAGGCAGCCAGAGTTCTACAGCGCGCTGGTTTGCATTGACGCTGACAAACTGCATAGTCGTGTTCCCTTTATTTATGTATATAACGTGTAAAGACACTAAGGCATCTCTCAGGCAAAACGTAAATAAATCAAAATGCAAATGACGATGAATTTCACCTGACTTCGCTCATGCATTTTGATACCGAGATTTACATTGTGGGATGAGTTAAATCAAATAATTAGTTTCAGTGCAGATTTCGATCTTTCTCACATCCGCTAGCCGGACTGTTGGTTGGTTTCGTATGCTCATTCCTGCACGATTGTTGTGCTGCATTGTTTTCCATCTCAGAGGATTGCGTTACGAGAGAAAGACTTCACCGTAAAGGATATTTTCATTTATGCGCCATATAAAGGATTGACGTTCACAGTAACAACGTGGAGAGAGATTTGATTGTTGTGTTGCCATCTCAAAATGTACTACCATATTATGTCGCATGTGGTAGAGAAGCCGCGGATGCCACGTTTGAACAAGGGGTTTCGAAAGTCATACAAATCCAGTTTTGTCCAGTCCTTAAAAGTCTGTCCATTAACAATGAAGAGTCAAAGTTTTACAATGCAGCGGATCCTGGAGAAGCTACACAAATAGGGCAAGGAGGATACTGAGTACGAATGTGTGCTGTGCAGGAGTAGTTTCTAAATTGTTTCCCGTTCGTCGTAAAATGTATGCACGAGAAAAAGGCTAGGAGAATGTGCGTGTTAGGAGAGAGCTAAGCAAATTCTTAGTGACATGGAGTTACCCAAGACTCAGGTTAAACAAAGCGGCTCTGATTTGGTAAACATTAGCTTGGACACGTTGACAACGAACAGAACATAGCAGTGGACATGGTTTGCAGTCAGAGCTAGTGCTGATGCTGTGTCTGGTATGTACCTTGTTAGAGGAGAAATTTCGTCCAGCATTGGTTGGTTCTCAGGTGTCAACCGCAAACTTCGGTAACCCTTACCGGTAATTTGAATAAACTAAGCATAAATAGTTGCACTTTGCTGAATGATATCACGACGGAGATGGTCAACGTGTGGCAGTGAAACGAAATGGTGCGTCGTTTGTGCTCGCAGCAGAACATCTTCAATGAAGTGATTGGTTTGTCAAGCAAATGGTGTTATACATTTTTTATGAATGAATTTATCTTGAACACTTTCTCAAACATGGTCAAAATGGAAATAAGTTAATGGTAAAAAGGAAATAAAAATTATTATGTGTATTTTAAGTCCTCTAGACATGCCTATAGCTATTTTTGTGCAAATCATTGTTGGGCCTTGCAAGTTTTAGAAGAAAAATATAAAGGCAAAATAAAATCGTAATTAATGACATAAGTTCATAAGCTACCAATTCACAGTACTCTTGACAAAAAATGTGAATTTCGTAGAAAAGCACCACACTCGGTCACTTATTTTCAGTATGTTTAGCGGACACGAAGCGTGAAAATGTAATTAAAAACTCTGGTTGACCATAATTTGGTCAAATCGTTGCTATTAGCATTAACATAACATCTTACCATTGCGGGGTAAGGAGTTTTTTCTTATTATTAACGTAGCAAGATTTTTTAAATACATTATGAAAAATTAGGCATCCTGAAGGGCCGCTCCAGGCCAAATTGCTAAACTTTGCACTTTGATGTCGTTTAATTAATCTTGCTAAACGAAAGAACTAAGGCAGCAAAACGAGAAATCAAGCAAAGCGATAGGGAAGGTCAATACATTATTGAGGAAAGGGCAATCATTGTGAGGTTTTGCGCAACGAAACACGGCTCCGTGAAGAATATTGATTAACATCGTTACCAAACAGGTCGTGTGTTATGTCAGGTGAAATGAATACAGACGGCACTGATTTGAGAGATGGAATTTCCGCTACGTTCGCATCGCACGGTTTGATTCGCTTGATGGTAATTAATAGATTTTATGATGAGATTAATCACATATGTGTTGGCACGGTAGCACCGTTAGGGCGATTGATTCTACCCGCCGTAGTACTGGTATGGTATTGTTACTGTTCAATCAATCAACTAGTGCTCATCAAATTTTGCAACTATGATAAAACGGTGTGGCTGCAATTGAGAGAGGCTCGGTGACGTAAAGTAGTATTGATACTGGGAGAGCGTCTGTAAGATGGGTCAATTTTATGCGATGCACTCTAATTTGCTGTTCAGCGTGTGGAAAAATAACATTAATCAGCACTGGGAAGCGGTAGAGGGCGAAAGAAATGAAGATCAAGAATTGGGATTGATTATTCCCACGAGTCATCGCCGTGCTGAAATGGACGCTGTTCGGCACATTATGCAATCGTCTAGAAGCCGCCGGTTGAAACGTGGGAATAACATCCTTCCGTCGAACGTTATAATAGAGTAAGGAATGTTGTAAAAGTGAATGGAACATTAGCATTCTGTTCATCTTCGCAGGATAAACAAGGATATCGAAGAACCCCGTTCGGAGGGCAAAATCTTTCGATATAAAATCATCGTATGTGCTAATGAGGCACATAGCTTATATGTTTCTTTTCCATATTAAAGGTTGAGGTCGTCCTTGTTGTTGCGTAACAAATTGTTCGCTACGTTTATGCGACACTACTGCTTGCGAGCACTGGAAATATTCTGAGAAAGCAACGGCGGTAGCGGCTGCAATAACAAAATAATTCCATTCTGCTTTGATCGTTCGTTTGGGTGTCATGTGGATGATATCAAATAGGGAGAGAAAAAGAAGCCGGGCTTACTGCAAAAAAAAAATGAAGCGAAAGGGATGTAATTTTAAGAGATGGAAGATTTTGCCACAAACACGCGTTACGATGCGCCAGTGTGCTGTACACTACACAATGCGAAGAACACCAGCCGCTCGTTTCGTAGGTTTCGACGTTCTGATTTGACATCAAACTTACGACGTGATGTTATAATGATAATATCAGACGTAATGTAGAATAAATATTTATTCCATTTTGTGCCGTACCGTACCGTTCCGTTCTCAGTGCTCCCGCCGATGAGCCTTATTCGGTGCTGCTGGTAACAAAGGAAGGATACATTTGTATTTATAACGCGACTTTCTACGGTGACACGGCTGGGGCAGGAGAAATTGAGCGATAAAATTACAAATTTTGATTTAATAACGATACCGCAAGGGGTTGTTGAAGTGCGATTATCCATTTGGAGCATGCTGAGCAATAAGCTTAAGAAGCCATTTGCTGATAATGGAACGGTAATGGAGCAATCTGTTCGAGCTTTTGGCAATCTTTGTATAATGAAGTGATTACAAGGTGAGCATCGAAAACGGTAGAGAAATGTGAGAAAAAAATATATAATATGTGACGTTGATAACATTTTTTTACATTTCCAATATATATCCAACAGCATTTATCCAAAATTTGTTTGTCCATTGATTTGTCTGATAGTTAGCAGAGCAGAAAGGAAAGATTGATTTTTCGCGTTAATACAGTTTCACTGCGATAGCCAGTGGAGAAAATTGAATTGTTGTGTTAGCGTGGGTGCTGAATGGGTGGGATTTTATGACGCCACCGGAATTAAGGACTGCGATTGTTTCGTCGATGCGTTCTGTGGCTTCGTCATTGTCGTGGAGTGCTTAACACTGATTTCAACCGGGTGATAACAATCATGCTTACACTTAGGTTAATATCAACCAACGACGTGTCTCCAACAAAGGCCACCATGTTAGCTCGGAACGAGCTCCAGCAAATGCCCCTTGTAAACAGTAAGGTTGTGCATGCTGTAAACAAGAAACAGCCTCGGCATGGAGAGCTCATCATGTAGGAAGAAAAGTCATGCCTATTTTTTCTGTTCCATTGACATGCTTCTCATCCTACGATGAAACCGACACGTTGAATTGCTTGTTGGAGTGCTTGGATCTCGTGCTGTTAAACGAATCGGTAGTGGAACATAATGTGAGGATCAGAGCAAGAATAGAAAGAAAGCGAACAGCCCATGAAAGAAAGGGCATTGTTGTGGTTAGAAACATAAGCAAACAGAGGCCGTCCCGCTTGCAGAAGACGCTGTGAACGTTAGGAACAAAGGAATGCGGCGCGGTTTTTTCCTCGTGCTGAAGCATGCCCGGCGGGATATGAACAAGGCGATGAAACGAGCTAACAGAAAACAATAACAAGAATCACTGTAAAAACACTTCACAGCAACAACAGTAATGAGATTTAACAGTTATACGGCTCATTAAGTGTGTTACTACATTTATATTGTGTTGGCGCCAAATAAAGCGTGCCGCGGTATGTCGCTAATCCCCATTCGTTTCCTGCGGCCGTTTGTACTCAACACTACGTGGTTTCTTCTTTTTTCTGCTTGTGGTAAAATGTTATGAGTAGCATTCGAGACCAAACCGCACAGGGATGAACCGGGCACTATGTTTATTGCACTAGGTTGCGTGTGCTTGTTGCGGTACTCGTTGAGAAACTCGTTGAGACAGAAACACTTTCAAGGCTCATACGGAATGTTCTAATTCTGATTAGGTATTGTGCACGAGAAAAAGAAATAAACGTTCCAAATAGTGGTAAGAATTAGTATTGATGTGTTAAAAATTGAGATGGTTTAGTTGGTTAGCTAAAGTTAAAATGGTAGTGAACAGCTATGTATAATGCTCCATGCTCCAGCACTTTACGTTGCACAGTTCTTGCACTTGGATTTTAGGTAATGTATAAAAAATACGCTACCTGTTTGTTCCGGTAGTACCACGAGAACGAAAGCAGTTGCTTTTTGTTTGACGTTATTATTTGTTTTTATATGTTGTAGATTGTAGTGCTTTCTCGATTGATAATTTCTATCATCCAGCCAGTTAGTAATACGTCATGACCGTTACTACTGAAACAAAAAAAATCATCTGTACAGTTGTCCAACAGGACATGCATTGAGGGATAGCTCTTACCAAGGACCAACGTTGTTCGAATCCCATTGCGCCTCCTCATGTGCAGCACTTACTAGTCCGCTATACCGCACCAATTCATAGGAAAGCCAACATCATTGGGGCTGGATTTAGGCAACCACTGGTTAAAAATGGTTGTTTTACCACAGGATAGAATATGAAAAATATGTTATTATAAAATAGACACTATTGACACCATGAAACTAACCATTCGTACTTCTAGTTAAACGGAAATCTTTTGCCGTGTTATGCATCGTTGCAGTGCATTGCTTTGCTGTGGATTTGGCTGTTCCTGACAGATTTGTTGCTAATTGGAGTTGGAACATACCATTTGGTTAGGAGAGAACGTCTGGAACGTTGAGTACCGAACGTAAAGTATCTCAAATAGAGGGGAAATAAAAGTATTAGATGTCAATATAAAGTTTCATTTGCGAAATAGTGGGCAGCATATGACTGGGCATTAAAAACTATAACAACAACAATGTTAATTTGATGTTTGTGTAAAGTGTGAATGAATAAGTTTTTAAATTTGCGAAAAATTTCCCTCAAATCGGCTGTACTTCCCCAAGCTTTCTTTCTCTACGAGTGTCCCTTTGCTACACATGCGCCGTGTCACTACTTTAGCACTCAACCAGAATTTAAACCATGAGTGCTCGAGAACACGCGACACCACATTTCATCCGTTGGCCAACATTTGCAGCAGTCCAGTCGACCTGTGGTAGTTGATGTGGTTGGTGGCAAAAGTTGTAACTATACGGTAGCCTAGAAGCAGAGCTATCAGAAAACAAAAATATCAAACCATTTCACATTTGTACGTTCGTTTGCCGTCGCCGTTGATCGAGTGCCAGGTTTAGTTTATGTGGTTACCGTGTATGTAAAATACCGCGGTTGATAGTGTTCAAATTGGGTTGAAATCGTTCCGTGACGTGGTGTGCTGTTTGGAATTAAAACAAACCATCATAAAAGTTTGTGTCGGCTTCCCATTTGGCGAGGAGCTGTAATTTAGTCACGAATTGGAGATATTGCTCGACGCTCCCTATGTTCAGTGTTTTTTTACTCTGTGATTTGGCTGCTCGCACTTCTTCGCCGTACTTGGAAAGCGAAAAACTTATTCTTCACGATCCTCACCTTGTATGCCTTTTTTCGTCTGCGGAATTTTCTTTCCAACTGCCATTTTCTAGCGCTCCAATATCGCGTGTGTGTATGTGTTTCGTGTTTCTTGTGAGTCAAAGCGGTACACCATGTGGCGTTTCATTTTCAAATTTAAGAATGTATAAAACCACTTTTCAATCCCATAATTTTGTTGTTACTGTTTTGGAAAAGTGTTTCCTTTTTATAAAATTCATTTGAGTTTAAGTTTGTTGCGCTATCAGGTGTTACTCGGCATTTTCCATCTTATGGTTGATTTCATTTCACTTACCTCCCGTAAAGGGGTGTAAATAATATATGGAACATGGGTGATCGGTGCCAAGGTGTCTCATTACCTTGCCGTTGTGTTGGTAAGCTAGGCAGATGTACAATCAATTGATTTATGTTGGATAAATGCCCAACAATTTCGAATGTGCTGTTTATTTCTGGTTTGAAAAATCAATAACGCTTTCCACCAGTGTCTCAATTTTTGGCGCCAGGAGAGTAATCATACGGCGAATGGATATCAAAATGAAACAAAAAAAAACACAAACACACAAGCCAATGTCTGATGTCCGATGAGGGTGGCTAGTTGAAGCAAAATCAAAGGTTTGTAGCAAAGGATATGAGTCGGAAAACAAATCAACCCCATGAGCGGGTTTCCGCTCTTACTGTGAGAATGAAAGAGAACTCAGGTTAAACCAGGTATCACATGCAGTCTATTGCGGCCACATTTCAAATGCACCTTCCAACAATGTACCCTATGTAATTTTCCAACGGACAACCCGAGTCCTTATTTTTGTTGTGAGTCAGTTTCTTGGAACTAATCAACTTTTTATAACAACGTTCTAGGAATGTAGAATTCTTTTTTATATTTAAAGCATTTTCAAAGGACAGTACTGTAGTATGACGTAGGCTTCTTACAAAGTCCGACTTTGTTCGAATCGCATTCGGACTGCCAAGTCATATAATGCTGTGTATTCCAAAACTTATAACGGTTGTTTAGCCATACATGAAGCCAAAATCGAAAACCAATATAAAAACTGAAAAATATATTATTTCCGTGTTATAGTTCATGTATGAAATCCTCTTTACGTATTTAATGATAATCAATTTCTAGCTTTATCAAAACGATTAACTTACGGGATAAAAACATTGGATGAAAGTATATGTATTTAAATGTAAAATAATAATGTTAAGTTTTTCTTGCTTTTTAAAACAGAAAATCGGAAGACATTCTGTGCAGTGTTTTAAATTTGGTGACAACGACAATTAGAATTATTGCTAATAATTTAGGCTTGGAAAATTCACGTTCTTTGTGTATGGTACATGGTGTTCAGTTTTACCGAATTTGCAATAATCATAAGAAAACGAAGAAATAAGAGGTTTTTTGTGAATATGATGCCAAATACCCTTCGGAATGTTCATTTGTAACTTTACACGCAGAATGCATCTAATTATACGATGAACTCTGACAGAATTTGTTGTACGAGCAATCTGCGCTTCAAATTGCGTAGTGGTGCAGTTTTTCAAACATTAACGATGTCAATTATAATGTTTAAAGACAGTGAATCAACTGTACCGCAAAATAGACGAGAGTCCGAATTTGTTCTAGGGCCGCAGTGATCGTTTGTCAGGTAGTGCAGGAATCCTAGTGTGTAGTTTCGCATTTGTTCCACGATATGCATCTGATCCGACGGACATGGACTGAGCAGTATGATGTTTAGAAATTGTTGAAATATTCAAACCCCAAAACGATTATGCATAATTCACCCAGTTGTTGTCGCGTTTGTTGTGTAGTTGCATGTTGAACTATAATTGATGCTGTAGTTGGCACTCCTGGCAGTAGTTGCCTTTCGTTATTCCCTGTACTTCCGTGTGATGGGACACGGTGCATAATAATTGCAACGGTTTCAGATTTTGTTAAAAGTTTCAATTTTTTTCACATAGGAGAACGTAATATTTGAAAAATTACTAGTATGAGCAGAAAAAAAATGTATTACATGTAGTATGAATGTTCAGAAACAATGATTTGTCGTTTGCAAAAATAGCGATTAAGTTAAGTAACATTCGTTATATGCTCATGCTGATAGAAAATTACATAGGAATCATTTGAATACACAGATTGCTTCCCTCAAACATACGTTGTTACAAAAATTTCCATCAAATGTAAGACCAAAAGGAATACCAGTGTCAGTAATAAGCTGATGATTGACAAGCCAGCTGAAACATGCTAGTTTAAATTTTATCGATGGTGGTTTACAAAACATGGTTTGAGGTAACAATCATCGCAGTGCGTGTACCTGACGCAAGAAAACCTTACCAACCTGTCGAAAGCTACAAACTCTGTGTAGACCATGTCAGCAGCAAGGAAGCAGTTTACTTTAGCCACTGGTGTATACATTCATTAGAAAAAAAAAAATCAATTTGTACAACGAGAAACGCAACCACCAGCTGACAAACGTAGTAGTAAGGTGTAGTTCTATTGATTTTGCCGTCACCCTAGAGGCTTCAAACCCTACCTCTAATCAGGGCCCAGTAGTATGATGCGAATTCTCACTCTGGCATTACTCCAACTGCATCGTTACTGCTAGAGTGCATTGCACAAGTTTATTACACGCTGTCTTCAGATGGAAACCTGAGAAATGCGGTGCTTACAAGCAGAGAATGTGCCGGAAGATGTACTTGGAAAGCGGTTTAAAAATTCCTAAAGTAAACTGAAAAACAAAACCGGTCAGCAAACATTTCCGATGTGGTGTAATTTTACTGTCATACTTTACTGGCAGTTGCACCAAAGGTGAGAGGTATCTCGAATGCTGATACCACAGGTAAGCTTCGAATGTACAGACTTTTTGGCATCATCATCGTATCAAAAGTACAGATCACGACATATTTGCAACTAGTTGGTGATTGCGGTGACAAAGTTTCTCAAGTGAACGTTTACTGTGTTTATCGTATCATATCAACGAGTTGTCTGTTGAGTGTGCATTGGTACGGTCCAGTTATCGGCGTTAATCAAGTGCCAAAGTTCATTTCAACACCGCGGTTCTTCCTTGTAACACCTCCCAGTGCTTGTTTTTTCGCACCGGGCAACGTGTTCGCAGCCGCCCAGCATATCATGTCAACCGTTGTCACTAACGCTAGAGAAGTTTTATGTTGGTGTTTTCGTTTAATATGCGAGTTTGAACGCATCGTCATCGTCACACATGCCAGCATTTCGATGAACACCGAACATTGTGCCGGAACGAGATGGGATTGATGCGAAAACAAGAAATTTTGCTCATGCAAAACTCGTCCAACCGTTCAGCTGGCAGTAGACAGATGATGCCCGTAAGCGACCGATTATCGACATGGATCGAATTGAACCCTTTTGGTGTCGGAGCTAAAGGCCAGCGCATTGGCCTCGAGCCTGACCTTCTTATTCCACCTGCAATCACCTTTTTGGATGTGTGTTGATTGCCGTAGCCGTTAGCAGTTAGCCCAGTGTGTCATTTGTGTTCCTGCTACGGGAATGATTTGCACTCGAAAACCTTAAGCTATTGGACAGATGGTAGATCGATGGTAGAACACGCTTTCTATTTTGTGCGATATCGGTTGCTTATACGCATGTATATGGATTTGCTACTTTCTCAAGTATTCAAGCGAGGTGTGTTGAGTTGATAGTTCTGGTAGATGGGAAAGAAGATTTACCCCCAGGAAGATTAGCACTTGCTTTCATCCTGCGGTGCTCGATTTTTTTTCTATTAGTTCAATTGTAGAACGCTGATATGTGTACGGGTAGTGAGGAAATGGTTAGTTTGCAATCACAGGGTGTCGGCAATGGAATGTTGTATAAATGAAATGTGCAAATTGATTATCAAGAAAGGTTGCGGTCCAGGGGTGGTCTAGTGGTAATGACGTAGGCTCTTTCATAAGGCCCGACGGTGCATCGAATCTGATTCGGACTGTTGCGGCTTCCCATATGCAGGTTGGACTATTTTGCTATGGGTACACTACGTGACAGAAGAAAATCTTCAAGCACATTAGTGCTTTAGTACGCCTTGTCCCTACAAGGGTTGCTATACCACACAAGTAGAAGTAGTTTCTCCAAGAACCGTTCGCTTATCCGTTTAGTGTATTTGAGAGCAAAATAAACATGAACATAACATCGAACCAATGGTTGATTAACCGGGGATATACTTTTTCTATTTATTTCCGTATGGACGGCCAGGTCGTATTGGTACATACGAAAGATTGATAGTTATGACAATTGTTCAGTCTAAAAAAGAATTATGGCTAAATGCAATTGTAAATCTGGAAAACAACAAAGAATATAATATAAACATTTAAATTTTTGCAATTGAATTGTAATCAAATTTGAAAATTAAAGAAATAAGTGATAATACCTGCTCCTAGGTTTTTGTCAAGAATTCAGCAATGAAATGAAAACATGCAATAATACATCTAGATGAGAAATGCTACATACAATCTCTTTGTACAATCAGAAAAGTTAATAAAATTTGGACTATTTTAGAAGCATCTGCTTCTTTTTTTGGCAAAACAACGACTATTGCATCTAAGTACCTAATTTAGTGTACCAATAGCATGGTAGTCAAGTTGTGCATATGGGGAAGTGGTCAGGAATTGGATTCAAACTACGGCGAGTTTTACAGGGGTTTTCGCGGTATAACACAACTGTCCGAATGATTTACACAACCGTTCGCTTGAACGACACAACAGTATACCACTTGTACACAAATCAACCCTACAGTTAAGAGATATTTTGGCCTCTCCGATGATAAAACTATGCGGAGTTTTATTTTATGAAAATAGGTTACGTAAAGCATTCGGTTTCTTTGATTGTACAGGTTTTATTCGAGTAGCGCGATGCTTTATACACAGATTAGGATAACGCCGTTGTGAAAATTTGATAGCGCTAGAGACAAATTTTACTGATTTGACTTCAACTTCAACTGATTACTTACTTACTTTTTCTGCGGTTTTTTTTTATTTTTATTGAAATTTTGCTCAAATTCCACACAAAAAAATGAGTAAGGAGTTCAAATTATGGCTTACATAACAAATTTTTTTCTTAAGAAATAATTTACGGGAAATTGTAAAGTACGTCACACACTGAAATTCCCAGTCCTATAAACCGTGTCTCTAAGGTTATTTTCTTCTGGGTCTGGGCCTACTTTGTTTTAAACATTCTCAACCGTTATATTTAAAAATCAAATAAAAGAACATTTTAAAATAAAATTTTAAATTAATCTTCATACACAGTGGAAACCATGTTGCATGGCACATTGAAGAACAATGCTGGTTGCTGGATATCATCTTAGAGGATCATTTTGAATATTTTTAGTGAAGAAGAGCAGAATTTATCTAATGAATGGGAATGTAGTTCTGTGAAATCAGTGCAAAAGTACAGTGATTTTGACTTAATAATAGCAAACTAATCAATGTGTGTGTAAGAAATGATTTGTTACGTTGCAGCGGAGGCATGTTGGGTGATTTTATTGGTTTTTACATGTATCTTCCAACCAGCTTCATTTTCTGAAGTTACCGGTAAGTGTATTTGAATAGACCTTTAGGTAGCTTAACTTGAATGAAAGGTTACATAAATCACACGTTCGTCTGCACATTAGTACATCCGAAATTTGAACCTTTTTTGTTTGAAAACAGCAGAAAGAGAGATGTTTTAAGTAATTTATAATTAGATAATATTTTTAATATTATAATATAATTACTTAGACTCGCCTATGGTTAATAGGCTTTGGTCTATGAAAATGTTGCGGGATCACGCACAGATATTTTTCGTTTTAACTCAAGAAATATCGTAAAAAGAGACAGTTCGTCAATACAATTTGGCAACAAATGTTGAAGCCATTTTTTTATAGACCCGGCATTATTAATAGAGCTTTATTAATTCCATATGCAGCGCTTGGATTCTTAGTACCTTGATCGGTTTGATTGCTGCATTTGAGTTGTGTTAAGTTTTTCTAAAATTTTTAACATCAAAATTATGGTACCCGTAAAATTTGTTTCTC